>JAZDUH010000135.1:7805000-8040000 GCA_036419115.1 Scarus forsteni
GAACGTCATATCTATAGCACAAATCACCAAGGAAGTAGGTCCACAAAACAAAGTCTCTGTTTAGAAGGAGAAGAAGATAACCTAAAGATAGAAGAAAATGCCATATAAAATAACACATCACAATGAGGTAACATAACCGTTTGGAGTTGCTGAAGTGTTCATCTGATGACTGAAGGCCCAGGCAGGTTAACAATACCCACTGACTCTGAGTTTGAGCTAAGCTAATTAGAGATGGGCAAGCTTTGCATTTTTGTCATGGACTCAGAAGTGAGTCAAGACACAAAAACAATAAAAGTGTTTGTGAATTTAAGAGGGTTATAACAATACACGGAGTTCAGAGCAGGCCTGCATTTTGTAAATGCAATTCCATGGGGGTGCTGAACGGCACCACAAGCTCTTAAAGATAAGTTAGTGCCTCACCATTAGGGCTCTTTCACACTGGAAGCGATGATAGCAGTGCTTAATTGTTTCTATTTCATTATGCGTGCTTTCAGGGCGAGGCATGCTTAGCCACACCTATCACGAAGAAGGCTCCGCTATTTCTTTCCTTGATCCAGACTTATTTCTTGTCCAAACCAGACAGAAAATGGCAAATAGAGAGCCATATTTACCTTCTTCAAGCTGGTATGTCTGCCCACATGGTAGAATCTGTCTCAGAAAAATTGAGGCCTTCCAGTCACTCTTTCTGTCGGTGTCTTTCAGAGTAACAGCTTCACCCTGCTTCCTCTCGTCAGTTATGCAATGAATCAGGTTCCTTGTGGGTATATTTATTCCTTAAGCTTTCAACAAGAGATCATTATTGAGTTGTGACAGAAGCTGCAGAATATTCACATGCCTGGTGTGAAAGCTGTGGCGGCACTCGCTGGAGCTGATGCACTCAAGCAAAATGCTTCCAGTGTGAAATGGGCGACATAGGTAAAAGAAAGAATCTTGAACTCTGCCTCAGGTAGTATGGATAGCCACTGCAGGAAAGCTAACACGTGAGTAACGTGATGTCCTCAAGTTCAAGTCAGTACATGTACAGCAGCGTTTTGAAACAGCTGAAGGGTCTTAAGCAACTTGCTGGGACAGACTGATAAGAGAGATTTACAAAAGCACAATTCAGAGGTCCTAAAAGCATGGACAAGCTTTCCAGCATTACCCTGAGACAGGATAAGCCTGAATTTAGCAAGGTTACGAAAATGAAAAAGGCTTGAAATTTGTTGTATGTGGAAGTTGAAGGCCAGATCTTGATCAAATAATACCCAAAGACTTCTAACTGTTGTGTTGATGCCATCTAGGACAGCTACATCACTCGAAACCAAACGCAATTACCTCAGTTGTCTTAGCAAAAAAAAAAGAGAGATTTGTTTCACCTTGCTTTATTGATACGTGCAGTTGAGTGTCGTCAGCTAAACAATGAAAAGTATATGTTCGCTCATGACTTCACCAAGGGGAAGCATATACAGGGAGGAGAGAATTGGACCTTAAGGAGCTCTAACCTTAGTGTGCACAGAAGACCTATTGCATTAGTAAATGCTGGTACTTTTAACCATCATATAATTATAAGCAGCTTGAAAAGGTATGTAATCATCTCACATGCTTGTTCTCCAAGTCATGGGCTATTTTAGTCCTGATAATCTAAGAATGTGTGAATTCATGTCATGAGGCATAAACTCGTCTCAAATCAAGGGGAAGCAATCAGCCATTTCCCAACAGGGAGCCACAGCCTTCCACTCCAAGCCTTTGCACACTTAGAGTATTATATTTGTTACAGTTGTGACATATTTCAAAGGCAGAACAATTTCGCATTTTTATCAGTTCTTTATCAGTCTGTATTTTATTTCATTTTTCTGCCCTGATTTTCCCCAAACATCTGGAATTTTCTGCCTTTTTTTATGGATACAGCCATCTTTTTAGCCATCTGTTTGGAGCTGCAGCTGCCATGAGAGCTGTGGTTTCTCTCTTACTCTCATTTTCTCCATCACACCAAAACTACATTATAAGAACTCTGTTGTGCCCATTTTGTGAATTTCAAACATGGAACATGACGACTCTTACAGTTGTATAAGGCATGGCACACTGTTTTTGGCACCCTGTTCATCTCTACAGAGCACAAAGCTGATGTATATAAATGCTCAATGAGAAATGGACTGGATTTCACTCTTTGTGAAGGGTGAAGAGAGCTACAAAATCTTATTTGCTGCTTCATGTCTATTTTGTATTTTCTCTCATACTGCAAATGTTTGCACTGAATAGAAAAATAATGCTTCTTGCTCTGTGCAGGTTTTGTGTCTGTCCAAAAATAAAGTTATGTATAGCTGTCAGCCCCTGTTCTAATGTTGCACATGGTTGAAATTTAAATAAATGTCTGAAGGTCTTGGCATAAGAAGCCAGCAGGACAAAATGATCTACAGAGAAAAACTTTTGATGTCCCAAGGTGAAGCCCTTCCTTTCCTAGCCGCACCTCAAGATCCTGTTCATGCAATCACAAACAAAAGTGGTTAAAATGGACAGCCCTGGTGGCAGCCCACACACATAGAGAATGTCTTTGACTTAACACCAAGAATGCAGACAAAGATCCAGCTTTGGTCAAACCCAATGGCTTAAAGCAACAGCCCCAAGACCCCGTTATTCCCACAGTACCACCCACAAGATCCCCCAAGGGACATGATAAACCCACTCCAAGTTCACAAAATGCATGTGGACAGAATGAGCAAACTCCTAAAGGCTCTTTGAGGATAGCGTGCTGATCAATCGTCACAATGATATTCAGATAAACAACTTAATTTTCCACCAAGTCAAAACAATTGTGATTATGCCGATGACAGCACTCTGGCTAGTGTTATGTGGTTTTACAGGATGGATTCCAAGCTGAAATCCCCTGATAAAAAGCTCTCAAAGCAGCATCTATCATCTAGCTGGTGGTCAGTCTTCCAGAAAGAGTAGGCGGAAATGTCCGGTCTTCTCCGGTTAGCGCTGAGTCACAACAACAGTGAGGATGGTGAAACAAACACAAGGATGATCAATGAACAAACAAAGGAAACCTTAGAAACAGTTATGAATCCCGGCATAGATAAACAAATACCACAATCACATTAAAGTAGTTTACCCATACAGTTTGCAAAAGCATTAGTCCCTCTAAGTGCCCTGTCAAGCTCTGGTGCTGCCTTTGTCAGTCATTTCAAGTTTAAAAGGGGGACCCAGCTCCAAAATTCTGGCCAATCAGTTGCAAATTTACTGCATCCCAGGATGAAATCAGTATTGCTTCTCTGAGTCTTTGAGACAGATGCACCTTCCGTACTGGCTGGATTTTAAATGTCCTAGTTTGGTCAGGGCAGCTGGCAGTGAAGATTGCCAATGCTTTTCTACGATGTCCAGACTGCCTTCAAACATTCTTGTCCAAAATGACTTTGCTGGTAACTCTGCCATCAGATCAGTTCCCCCTCCTTCCAGTCATTTTGTGTCCAAAAGAGCAGAATGAAAAATAGTTATCAACCAAAAACTCAAATAAAAAAATCTCAACTTCCTTGGAATAAATAAAAAACATATATCTTGGGATGACCTGAACCCTTTCTGCTACAATATGCTGAGATACTGCTTTTGAAATAAAAGGTCAGCAGAGTCGCCAATGGTACATCCATCTAGTACCTATACCACTTGTCTCTACAGGGCTTTGTGTTGCCTGGAGCAAATATTCACTCATTTGAATTTGAGGTCTGCCACATTGTCCAAAAATGCTGGGACAGGGGCAACAAAAGACCGGAAAGTTTAGGAAAGCTCAACAAAATCTGTCTGGAACATTCCACAGATGAACAAGTTAATTTAACAGGTGAGCATCATGCTTGAATATAAAAAAGGACATCCTCAATGGCTCAGTCTGTTAGAATTATGGAAGGGGCATGATTCACCACTGCATGTTCAGCAGGTTAAGAACCACACGTCCCAATGTACTATTGCAATGAATTTAGTGATTTCATCAACTTCAGCTCATATAATCATAAAAAAATTCAGAAACTCTGGAGAAATCTTTGCATGTAGGCCACAAGGTCGAAAACCATCATTCAATGCATGTGACTACTGGACTTTCTGACAGCATTAAATTAGACTCAACATAACTCTGTCAAAGATTTTATAATAAAGGCTTTGGAAAACAAATGTAAGTGAACACAGTTTGTCACTAATTTAACAAGTGCAACCTAAAACTCTAAAGGTGCTTACACACCGGACGCTACTTGTACTACCTCAGCAATCACTCTCCATGCAAAATCAATGAACAGCCGTGACGGGGCGGGGCTAACACTCCCGGGATGTGTTTGCCGCATACAAGACGATCACTTCACTCGTTGCGCGACGTCAATGTAAAGAAAAAGTTGATCTTTTCAGGCGATGTCATGTGTGGCTGTGCGGCAACAGCCAATCAGTGTGTGTGACGGTATCCATGACAGACAGATTTTCACCCGGACTACAGAGGAAAAATTTATGTCCCTGTCGGAAATATTAGTCAGTGAGGACGTTAATTCTGCCTAGATGGACCGCAAAAAAGACAGAGGACATCAGCTGCAGTGTTTGTGTCTGATAAGTGAGTACAAAGGATACAGTTGGAATAATGTCTACATATACATCCTATTATATGATATATGATATGATCGCGATGAAACTTGAGCGGACGTGAAGTCACCGAGCGACGGCAACGGTGACCAAAATGAGGTATTTATGGACACACGACATGTCTTCAGGGGGCGACGCGATTTTGATCGCAGAGTCGCTTGCGGTGTGAACGCAACATAACATGCAAAGCCAAAGACAAATACCAGTAACATCCAAAAACACTTTCAGTTTCTTGGTCCAGCTCATCTAAGATGGATCAATGCGAAGTGAGAAGTGTGCTGTGGACTGACGGGTCCACATTTCAAATTGTTTTTGGACAAGTTGTGTCAAAGACAGGAAAAGGACCATCCAGAATTATCAGTGCAGATTTCAAAAGCCAGCATCTGTGATGGCATGAGAGTGTGTCAGTGCCCATGGCATGGGTATATTGCATATTTGGAAGGCACCATTGATACTGAAAGGTACCTACAGGTTTTGGAGTCGACTGTTATGCACCAATTCTTCTATCTCCATTTTTCATGATTTTCATTTTTTTTTTTTTATCATAAGACAGTCCTTTTGGAACACCTTCCATGTTCTGAGTGGGTATAATAAACATTTAACCAAACCAAGTTACAAAAAAATAGTTTATATCAGAACAATACAATTGATATTCATTCAACAGAAGAACATTTTTTAATTTCCTGTAACAAATTCCTGACAGCATGATATTGTGAAGAGAATTTCATTTTTTTTAAAGTTATTTTTGTTTAATCTTAACAAAAAGTCCTAACTGCGATAAAATTGAGATTTGCTGTAGAGTCGATCACCATAGAGATACATCCGAGCTGTGGGCTAATTTAATCACTCCGAGATTGTGATTTATGTAGTTTGGTTTTGCTCTAGATTAAATAATCTGTAAAAACAAGGTTGATAAAACAGAAAATTGAGTATTTACAGGAGCACAACCTCTTGAGCCAGGTCGCTCTTAAGTGTGATCTGAATGGTTTGATATTAATAATAAACAAACAGAAATTGCAGCATAGGCTGTAAGATGCTGTTTCATAGGGTATTAAATAATTAGTTAGCATGTCTTGCATCTCCCTTGGCCCTCAGCTCTCTCTAAACCATTTTTTAATATAAGGGAAGATGCAGCTCAGCCAAAACCTAGTGTTAAGTAACAGCTCAACTGGAAAATGCTTTAATAATGTGGTATCAGAAGATTAAATGAAATCCAATCTTTAAAGATGTTAGTAATCCCAAAGTGCCTTTTTATTTCGCAGTGTCCTGCGTTTTATTGTAGCAAGCCTGCAATTAAGTTTGTATTACATTAAAATTTACTAAGCACTGCTGCATGCCCACAATGTAGTAGACTGTTTAGCTTCTGCTGACTCTGCCATCCTTCAACATGCAACCAAAAGCGAGACACCTCCACACACTGCTGCTCCATTACCAGCTATTTGGAGCTGACCACCGAACACCTCATCATCATCTCTGCCTTAACTGTGATTAATGCGCTCTGCCCTGCTGGGGTTAAAACAACCGCAGAGCGCCGTTTATTGGCTTCCCCTACGTGTTTGTTGACAAGCTGTCGTGGACACACTTAACATATCATCCAGTACGAGAAGGAGGGTCCATGGCAGCTACTTCAGGGTCAAAAGGTCAGCCTATTACATTCCCATCTTTTAACAGTGAAGCCTCCTTTTGACAGATAAATAGACTTATGATTGCATGGGCATGGGAAGCTTCATCATACACTGGACAGGCGCTGTGGCTTCATGGGATACCGCACCATCGCAAGCAGTTGCAGGGAGACGTGACGCTCCAGGGTAGGCGATTGGGGAGCGAGAGAGGAATGCTGAAGCGTAATCAGAAACACATGGTGCTGAGTGAGAAGGCCCTGTCTGTGGAGGGAGGATACCAGGAGACAAACATAGCAGCACACTTGGACGAGCACACAGAACTCAAATACACACAGAGGGCTTTGTGAAAACATACCTAAAGAGGGAGATGTAGGACATGTCATTTATTCTGCCTCGGTCAGACTCTCTCCTCAGCAGGATTTCAGTACAAACCAGACAGCGAAGAAAAAGGAGCGTAGGCCTGCTAAAGATTTAGCAATAAGGGGCAGTCGAGAATGATAAAGTACGGTTACATGTTTTCTTGACATTAAGAATAGTTGCTGTTTCTTCCTCGGTGACGCCACAGCTACAGTCTTCCTCGCCTTCAGCAAAACCACAAGGCCTGTGCAATATGAGCACAGTATCCTCTATTCACTGTGTGTACATTTGATAACCTGAGTTTTTATTTTTTTAAGATAGAACTGTGGCAGAAGATGTTTGATTGTCTTTCGTCTTTTCTGGTCTTGAATTGCAGTTTTTGACAGAATCATCACAATGCAACAACACAAGGCTTTCTGAGGGTGTTTGATTTGTGTCGCACACCTAAACACATTGAACAGAAAAACCCATTTCCAAGCTCCAAATCCAGTGAAGTTGGGACATTGTGTAAAACAACAGAATACAGTACATTTCAAATCCTTATTGACCTATTTTCAAGAAAGACAAGACAGCATATGATACATTTTAATGAATAAACTTAACAACTATTCACTCATTTTAAGTTTGATGCCTGCAACTTGTCTCTAAAAAGCTGGGACGGGGGCATGTGTTCCACCTCTGTTACATCAACGTCCCTTGTATGGGAAATGATGACACTAATTATTGAAACTTTGTAGGTGGAGTTCTTTCCCATTCTTGCTTGATGTATGACTTCATGTGCTTAACAGTCTGGGGTCTGGGCCATTCTAGTTCCTCTCTGTTACTACCCGGACGTGCTGTCGTAACATGTGCAGAATGTCACTTATCATCTTTCTGAAACAAGAAGGGACGTCCCAGAAAATTACATCTCTTGGATGGCATCATATGCTGCTCCAAAACCTGTATGTACCTTTCAGGAACTAGAAAAGCACTTGGAGAGCGCCGCGGTCCTCACCCATATTGTGATTTTCACCATAAATGTTAGTCCTACTTTTATTTCATCTAAATATTTAGATTCCTTGACCATGAAAACATACCATTAGCAATTGGATTCATAATGATATCTATTTTGGTTCAGTAGTTATTCACAAAAATCACATTTTTCGCCATGGCGGCCAGACGCTGATCCAGATCAACACCAAAATCGAATCAGTTCTTCCTTTTCCCATGCTGAACATTTCCTGAAAATTCAATGAAAATCCATCCATAACTTTTGAATTATTTTGTTCACAGATGGATGGACGGACGGACAAACTCTCCCAAAAACATAACCTCCTTGGAGGTAATAATGATGCTAGCACTGATGTGGCGTTTTGCGCTGCTAACAATCTTGAGGGTGTTTTTCCTCTTTAGCCCGGCGGACACAACATCCATGATTTCTAATAAACGTTAAAAATGTTGAATATACATTTTTTTTCTATAGTATGGTAGTTTTAACTTGCACTTGAAAGAGTGATGAACTGTGCTACCTGACAGTGGTTTTCTGAGGTGTTCCTGAGACAACATAATCATATCCTTGACGTTGGTTTTAACACAGTGTTGTCTGAGTCCCAGGCATTCAGAGATTTCTCCGGATTACCTGGATGTTTTGATGGAAGTACAAACTGTAGATGAAAAAAGTCCAAAAGTACAGCCATAGTACATCTATAATGTCACAAAGTGGTGAAACTTCCTTGATTGTAAACGACTAAGCATTTCAGGGATGTTCCTTTTCCATCAAAACATGACACTCACATGTTTTGAATTAACCTGCTCACCCATGGAGTATTTTAACAGGTGTTTTATGAGCATTCCACAACTTTTTAGGACCTTTGTTGTCCCAGTTTCAGATTTTTTTAACATGCTGCAGGCATCAAATTTAAAATGAGTAAATAAATTAAAATAAAAAATGCAATGAAGTACATCAAACATCAAATATCTTGTCTTTGTACTGTATTTAATTTAACTTTAAAAGGATCTGCGGGCACTTGAGTCTGTTTTCATTCACACAATGTCCCAAAAACACTAGAATTAGGTTTTAATAAATCTAAATTAGCATCTACATTTCCTTGGGAAGATGTTTTTTGCGGGTTTGAAGAGGGATTGTGAGATGAGATACAAAGCAAAAGCTTGACTGTCACAGTGTGGTAGAGCAGGTCCGTTTGTACAGAAAGAGTCAGCACAGAAGCTACAGACATATTTTGCTGCACACAACTTATGAAATTTAATGTAAAATATTTTCTCATAACATTCTTGAACACATTGCTTCATTTGGGTCTCTAACCTGTAAGTTACCCTTTAAATAACAACGATTGCAGAGACAGCTGTGGAAGTAACAACATTATCAAAGGTAAAAAGAAGAGGCCTTCCAAGTGGGGGAAAGTAACCAAATATTAGAATGTGATATATCTAGTTTTAAATCTCAAATGTCAGAAATATTTCAAGGATATTTACTGATTATTAAAGGAGGTTTGCATGAGGTACGTTGCACTATCCTAACCATTAGCCACAGGAAAGGAAATCAGGTCTATATCTCTGCAGAAGGGAAAAGCTAGAGCTTTAACATGCTGCACAAAGGGGCCACTCTCATTGTATATTGTAAAATAGTTTTAGATTAAAACAAACTCGTCATGAATAGTAAAATTTACCATAACAAAAGATCAAAGAGACCCATGAGGCTGTTTCTAAGCCGGCTAGAAGAAGACATTCATGGTGACTCTGTTTTCATCAGCTCACCAGTTGACAAGATAATTAATTGAACCACTACGCCGTCAAAACACAAAAGGCTTTCTAATATGGCATGCATATGATGCTGATAACTGAACAGGTATTTTATTACCTCCGCAAAGAAGGTTATGTTTTCTGGAGAGTTTGTTTGTCTGTCCGTCCGTCTGTCCATCTGTGAACAAAATAATTCAAAAAGTTATGGATGGATTCTCATTGAATTTTCAGGAAATGTTCTGTATGGTAAAAGGAAGAACTGATTCGATTTTGGTGTTGATCCGGATCACCGTCTGGCTGCCATGGCGAAAAATGTGATTTCTGTGAATAACTACTGAACTAAAATAGGTATCACTAGAAAAGCACTCGGAGAGCGCAGACCTCCGCCAGCGCCACAGTCCTCACCCATATTGTGATTTTCACCATAAATATTAGTCCTACCTTTATTTCTTCTAAATACTTAGATTCCTTGACCATGAAAACATACCATTAACAACTAGATTCATCATGATATCCATTTTAGTGGAGTAGTTATTCACGAAAATCACATTTTTTGTCATGACTGCCAGGCGCTGATCTGGATCAACACCAAAATTGAATCACTTCTTTCTTTTCCCATGCTGAACATTTCCTGAAAATTTCATCAAAATCCATCCAAAACTTTTTAAGTTATTTTGTTCACAGACGGACGGACAGAAAAACTCTCCTGAAAACATAACCTCCTTGGCGGAATTATGAATCCAATTACTAATGGTATGTTTTGATGGTCAAGGAATCTAAATATTTCAATGAAATAAAGGTAGGACTAATATTTATGGTGAAAATCACAATATGGGTGAGGACTGTGGCGCTGGCGGAGGTCTGCGCTCTCTGAGTGCTTTTCTAGTTAGTTTTTACATCAGTAGGGTTATCCTACCGTTGACCTCAAGCTCTCCTGTGTGCCTTGAGTGGTTGATGTTATACACATCAATCAACAGTTTCGACCATAGGACAGATGGAAGGGTGCTCGTAAAGTAAAGCAAAGCAGTGAGTCTATCTCAGGTTGTACTTTTTTGTTGATCACAGTTAAGTGTAAAGTCTGTATAGCCAAGTTTCACAGAGAATCTCGTCACCCTTTTGAAGTTAAACACCCTTCAGTCTCAGATCTTCAGTAAGGAAACAGAAATTAATAACTGTACAGCCCAGCACAAAATGATCAGAGGCTCAGTCTTGGTCCATGGCCCAGTTGTTGGGGACCTCTGTTCTTCAGTATGGAATAAAAACACTCTGTCTAGTTCCACTTTCTGAGCACCCCTGATCCACCTGTATTCTTACTCTGTTTGACACACTGTGTTGGAGGTCATGCCACTTCAAGGCCCTTTTCCCCGTGTGGGTCTGCTCTGATCCAACCTACCAAACCCATATTTTCATGGTAGATTTTGTCATGTCTTCTTCATTTTTTCAGTCCATTGATACTTCGAATTGATGTGTGGGCAATGCTGAGTGTGAGGAAAGTATCCTTCCATCACTGGAATAGCTTTTGTGCATACGTTGAAATGTCAGGCACGACTGTATACAGGCAGGGAAACATCGCACAGGGCTGAATCATCAGTCATGTCCCTCCAAGGGCTCATTGGCATATGCTACAGAGTTAGGATGGTGCTTACATGCTGGCTTTATGTGCTGACAACAAAAGCAAATTGCCTGAATAATGCACAGCCAATAACAGTTTAATTACAGCACTACAATGATAAACACACAGAAAGTAAATGTCACTCAATAGCAGCACCAAAAACACTAATAAATAATATCCAAAGACTTCTTTTTCTACTTTTAATTCCATTTTTATCAGTTTATCACCGCCTGTAAATTCTTATTTATAGTGTCATGGAATCCCTTCCAAATCTTGGACACAGCTAATTTTATTTGCCGCGCTACTAAACTGAACGATAAAATAGGCCTGGAATTTACGGCGGTTTCCTCTGGCTAACCAGACTGCTCCAACAGCGGTATCAATCAAGGAGGAAACTTCTGCAAGGCCAGTGCTTTCAGGAATTAAGACTGTGCTCCTGACTGCACCGCTCCCATGTGTGAGCCGCAATTACATCCCAGCCGTTCTGTTCACTCTGCCTCTGCTACAGTGCTGGGACACACTCTCTCTGCACCAGTGGCAAAATAAAATTAGCATTTCTGAAATCAATTTCAGAAGTGGAGGAAACATGTCACAGTCTCTGACTTACTTTAGTCTGGAAATTCAACTTTCTGTGAGTATTTCTCTGACATGCAGGTTTGTGATGAGTGAATGTTCCTGCCTGGCTGGTGTTTAATTGTCCTGGTAGGAAGGGGTAAGAGATGTGAGCTAAAGCCTTCATTTATACTGGATGTGTAACATTTCTGGCCACATTAAGCTGCTAAAGTGGAGGCTTTTGTCATACTAAAATAGTGACATTTACTCATTTGACATTTTCCTTAATTTAGACAAGAGTGTATGTTTTTTTGTTATTATTTTCCAACAGGTGCCCATGGGGGAGAAGTATTATTTCCATATAACAGCAGTGGAACAACAAATTCATCAGAGCCATTTTCACATAAAATTATGAACTGCATGTTGTCTTGTCAACACCAGAGGACATTTTCTTCTCAATATAATATCTGATATTAAGGCTGTTAATATATCTGAAAAGTTAAAAGCAAGATACAGCTGGAATGAAAAAGAAAACTTCATCTCTTTATAGCATGGGTCTCACACTCATGACCCATGGGCCAGTTGAGGCCTGTGGGATAATATTTTTTGACTTCCTACTTAGCATCACAATTTAGTGTTCGTGCTGCCTGAGCATTTTTCTCAAAAATACTGAGTTGTTGAACATGACACGCTTACACTTGGCTAATATCTATCTATCTATCTATCTATCTATCTATCTATCTATCTATCTATACATATATATATATATACACATATATATATATATATATATCTATCTATCTATCTATCTATCTATCTATCTATCTATATATATATATATATATATATGTATATATATATATATATATTTATTTATTAGTGCTGTCAGACAATTAAAAAAATTAATCTAATTGATCGCTTTTTAATCTCAAATCTGCTTAAAGTACCCAAGTAAAGAATTTGAATTCTAGGATATTATAAAATTGTAGTGCATGACGAATGAAATTAATGCACTAAGAAGTGAAGATTTGTAAATCCACATTTTTATTGGTGACTTAATAAAACCAAAGTCAGGGCAACTTGTCCAGAAAATTCTAAGCTCAATCAGGCAACTCAAATTACACTTTAAGTGTGTTTCATAAATCAAATTCAAAATAAGAAAAAGGTTGAGGACATCCAGCAAAACATGGCCTGATGCATTATTAAAGAATGTAGTGCAAATATAGGTAAGTAAATTCAAAATAAAATAAGACTAAGTCTTCAATAGGCCATTCCTGTTGTCACCTGGGCTTTGTTTGGTTTGACTCGAGTTGTCAACCTGTGAGTTGTCAAAAAGAGCAGAAACATGTCAGGATGAGGATAAATAACAGCTGAAGAGAATATATAAAGTTTTGTTGTGGTATGAACCAGCAGGGTAGATCGGATCACAATTTATCACACAACAAATCTCCAAGCCTGAAGTGTTTCTCCCATGTGCTGATGGGAGCAGAAATAGATGCTTTTATAAACCACTGTGTGGGAAGTTCGTCAGAGCAAAGGAAGATGTCTCTATAAATCAGTGTTTGCAGGTTCCCTTTAAGTTTTAGTGCTTACCCGGGTCAGTGACAGGCCATGTCTTTTTAATCCTCCATGAGCCGATGTTTGGACTGTTGATTTAAGTTGCTGCTGCTGTAAGCATGTCTGTATCCTATCAGGCTTTTTCAGTCCTTTATCAAAATGAGGATATGCAAAGTTTTATAATGAAAAAGAGGCCAAACCATTGTTTAAAGACATGATGAAAGAGTTGACAGTGCATTTACTTTTTCATATGGAGAAAGATGGACCAAATTCCTCTCGAATATCCAAATTTCAACAGACTTGGTTCAGTTTTAGGATTGAAGTTGCACTTGTAAGGGATCTGGAGGTTGGCAGTACAAGCAGTGCAATACCTGCCCTGTGTTTGATATTATCAGTGACGACTAAGGAAGTTTGTCAACTGTATTTAGCTGAATTCCAGCCACAATTCACTGTTTTTTGGTTTGTCTTGCCTCGTTTGGTTTTTGCTTGGCTCAGATAGCTTTAAAACCAGCCACAAACCAAACTTTGAACCACTTGGAAGCAAACTAAAATCCCATTTTTAGGCAGACCAGACTGCAGTGCTTTGCTCCACACTGGAGTTTGTGTGCGCTTTAATCTACTGAACGACCCTTCTTAACAAAAAGTAAATTTAAGAATAACATAACAAAGTACTATAAATATTACATGAAACAAGCACCCAGGCCTCTAAAAACCTACACTGAACATCATAAGTAATACAGTTATGCAACATGGTCCCCTTTGGCGATGTAGTATGACGCAGTGCAGAATCAAATTTTGAGCTTTTTCTTTGAAAAACCTCAGAAATGTTAGAAGGAAGTCTTTATGACAAATTAACATTTTGTATTAATGTTACTGATAATTTAATCTGTAAATTGATCTGTGAACTGCGTTTAAGCTCAACAAATGCCCTATTCTGTGCCTCAGATCATTTGATGTATCCTTGAAGGGCATTCTTGTTTCACATCTCCTGAAAATTAACCATGGCTTTAAGTATTTCATTGAAGTTCCAGGGCAAAAAAGTACAAGATTTTAGCCCACAGAGAGGTTTTCTCTGACTACATTTGCCCAAGTCATAGGTTAATCGGATTGAAAATTCTGCTTCTACAGTTTAACGAGCATCCTTGATATGTTCACGAAATGTTAGTAGCATACTTTGGTCCAAAAAGCCTATGAATAAACCACAGCTGCATTCTCTCCACGCTCACATAGCCCCTCTGTTCAGAATGGCTGGTTTGCCAATGCCACTGACCCACAACAAGCACAGTACACACGGGGACTTCACGATGGATTTGTAGCATACCTAAAACAAAGCGGAGCACTCTGCCACTCCAGCTGTGCATTGCTTACAGTCCTGAACACACACAAAACACAAATTCATGCTGGTTACCAGATAACAGCGAAGCTCATTCCCCCAAAACATCACAGGCTGATGCACAACATACTAACAGCAGTTGGACAGCCGCAACTTAGTATCTTCCAGGCTAACATTAGCAGAAACTGAGGGTAATGGGGTGGGTAAAAGACTGATTACATTCAGCCGACTGTTAAATTCCTCCTGACTTAATGTTCATACTTTGAAGTTTATCCTTCAGACTTTCAACATATAATGTGAACATTGCTGAACATGTTCTGCTGTGACCTCAAGGTCACTTCCACCTGCTGTTAGCATTAGCTTGCAACAATGAACAAAACAAATACCACACAGCATAAAAATACATTTCCATCATCAGGTTTGGCGACGGATTGTTGGTACCGAGCATGGATTCAGGAAGTCTAGTTCCAGTCCTGTGTTGTGCACACGTACAGGTTTTGGCCAACTGTAGCGACTCAATCTCTTCAAAAGTAAAAGTAATTCACTGAGCCATTTGGTCCCCCGAGGCTGGTTCCTTATATGTGAAGATGAATGTGGCTGTTTACAGTCAAAACTGAGCAGTGATAGATTTTTGGTCTAGACATGGTTTACACCAATCTCTTGCTAAGAATGTAAACAGTATGGTGGCACGACTAAGAAATTTCACTCAGGGGGTGACATGGCTTATGGAAACTAAATGCTTGTTAGGCAACAGCATATCCACAGACTCAACAACTCTCTGAATACCATGAGTTTACATTCATGCAGCCTGCTAAATACAGGTTTTGTTGTCTACTATCACATTTAGTGGGCTAGAAGTAAGACTAAATACCACAAAATGTGTTCAAAAGCCTTTAAAAAGTGATTTTTGCATAATATAAGACCTTCAATACAACAATTTTGTTTAAACCCCATTTCCAGTGGAGTTTGGACATAGCGTAAGACATAAATAAATTGTCACATTCTTTTTGAGATATTCAATTGAATTCGGCGCATGGAGGCGCACCCATGCCACTGTCCCTCCCCCCGGTGCATGCGCCAAAGAGAGAGGAGGGAATCAAATGAACACCTCTCCTTGCCTTTGAATGTGCCACGGGCATGGCGCAGTGACAATTTCACCTCATCATGGAGGATGACATCAGCACCAGCTGCTCCAGGCAGCCAAACTTCTCCCAAGAGAAAACTGATGTGTTGGTCCGGGAGGTCCAAGCTCGCAGTACCAGAATAAACGTTTATGTGAAAAGAACTCCACGGGCTGATGACGCCAAAACAGCCTGGGAGGAAGTTGCTTGTATTGTCAATCAAGTTTGCCCAGATATTCTAAGAACCACTGCCCAATGTATAATACCGATCAGTTATGTGAGGAGAAGGCCAAGAGAAAGCTGTCAGATCAACCCTTGTCAGTAAAACTTCCACTGCACCAGATGTGCTTAACTTGTGCAAATAATAAACTCTCAGCGAACCTTCCACACAGTGTTTTGGCACTAAATTGTCACTACGCCAAACTCAATCTGTCGGCACCTCCCTCTGGTGCGCCACCACACCCATCTTGGTGCAGCCGGTCTACCAAATTGCCAAGTGGCTGCAAACGCTGATACGCTGAAAGAAACTACCACCGTGGAGTGCACCAGGCTCCACCACCCTGCGCTGCGCCAGGAAATTTGGGTCCTTAGTGTTCAAACTGAGAAAATTATAATTCTATTGCAAATATTCACTAATTTTTAATTTGATATTTGTCACAGGTTCCAAAATAGCAGGGACATGGGTAACAAAAGTTGGGGGAAGTAGGGGAAAGTTCAGAAACACCTGTCTGGGACATTCCACAGGTGATCAGGTGAACTGGAAACAGTTGTGTCATGATTGGGTATAAAAGGAGCATCCCTGGGGTGTTGGTTTGGCGGAGTGGTTAGCAACCAGGCACCCCATGTACTTGCTTCTGCTGGTCCAGGTTCGAATCCCGCCTGTGACCAGTTTGCAGAGTGTCTTCCCCTACTCTTTCACCCCCTTTCACAAGCCTATCCACTGTCTCTCTCCTATCAATAAAGGCACAAAATGCCCAAAAAATTCATTAAAAAAAGGAGCATCCCTGAAAGGCTCAGTCATTGACTAGCACATATGTGATGGGGTTCACCACTTTGTGAACAACTGCAAGAGCAATCGGTTGATTCTTTCGATGGCGTCAACCTATTTGTGCAAGTAAAATGTGATGCAATAAAACATTTTATTTTAAATAATACATATTTTTTTATTTAAGTAGAGTTTCAGTGATGAAAAGGTAAACCATCATTGTAGATTTGTACATTTTGTCAATATTACAGCCGAGATATAGGATGAATATTCTCAATATGTACTGCCAAAACGTCAGCTGTAAATTTTGGCAAAAAAAAATAATATCTGCCATCATGATAATCAGAGTTTTGGCAATTATATGTGGATACCGATATTGTTTCTTGAACTATTGTGCTTACTTAACCTTGACCTCTAAGTCTTTTCAGTTAATCTCCGTGCTTCAGTGGACATTCGTAAAAATAGAAAAGGAATTAAGTCTGGTAAAGTGTTCACTAGAATCCACCCATGGCTCACTACATAAAAGCAAACAGAAAACCCTTTGCAACTGACAATATTTGAGGAAAAAAGCACTAATTTTGAATCTAAAACAGTCAAGGGCACAGAGGTGTAGTTTCATGATTGTACACTTGCCATCCTTTTAAACCCTTAATGTAGCACTGCTGTTTTAAAAGGGCTGTAAAGCTGTTAAAACATAAAGACACACATTAAGACAAAGTTTTAACCTCCAGGTGTTGAGGCTTTTAATGTGAAAGCAATATGCTGCAGTTAACCAAGAGTGATAGCATTTCTTTTTAGTGAGTCATGTCCTCAGTAATGATTTCCAGCCTGAAAAGCGAATGATTTAAGAAGTAGATCCCAAATCACTGGGATATTACATGGATTTGATTCAATGCTCTTGTGTCTTTAAATAGGACAAGACTTACGTAACTCTTCATTTTAGGAGAAGCAGGACTGTCAGTGTTGTTTTTATTATCCCCAAAAATATGTTGTCCCATCTCCTGACCCCAAAATTGCATTTGCAATGATCAGTGAGCCGGTAAAGAAACTGATGTTGACTTGCAAAGCAAGCTGGCTTTTGTTCTGCCTCAGCAGTGAGCACACTGGGTACAGAAATGTAGCCAGGGAAATAGCCAGATCCAGATTTGGTGCTAAATGATGTGAGAGAATCAGGACACAACTGAATACAAGTGTAAAATAAAATAACCAGACCATGCTCCGGCTTTAATAACATATTCCTCTATTACATCTAAGCTGTCTGGTACTTTTAGATTTCATATTAGCACATGATAGAAGCATTTTGTATCACAAGGGTTTTACTACATAAGTGGGGGGTATTTGGATGAAGCATATCCAGAAGCGAAGATCATCCCTGAGGCAAAATTCTGTGACAAGCTGACACACATTTGCAGAACATCAGGATGTTAAAGTACAACTCATATTTCGTACTGCATCAATTCCTCTGGGAGATTTGTAGCTTTGGAGCAGTTCCAGCTCCAAGACCATGCATTCTGCCTACATTTCATAAGCTCTGCTAAAATGGCTGTTTCCTATTTGGGTAGATCTAAAATCCATTTAAATCTTCATGGATGACTTTATTTCATGTGTTGAAGATTATGTTCTGTTTGGAAGAAGGCACAAGTCCAGATTAGATTGGTTAGCCAACCATTTATTGACAATATGTGAGACAATACAGAAATAATAAAAAAAAATGAGGGCTCAGTTCTGCACCTCACCAGGGATGTACAGGAAAAGAGCATTGAACAAAAGCATACATAAGATCTTATACACATCAGGATTTGGGAAGTACCAAGTTATCACGTGTTAAGATCATGTCTGGTTTCATTAGCTATGTCAGTCAAGAAAGATAAACAGAATGGCTAGATAAAGGTCAGACTTAAGGTAGAAGTTCAACCAAGAGTTCAACGGAAGTTCTCGCAGTTCGGCAAAACTACAGGACCAACTACAGGATGCGAAATGGAGAAACTGGCAACCAAACCCTTCCAACTGAAACCACAGTCCTGTCTAAAGAGACTGCACCTGTAGGATTTATGACACATTTGACCCGTTGAACAAACATGTTTGAACTGATCTGCCCTAACATAATATGTTTGAATAACTGTTAGTATAAAATGATATTTTTGACAAATGTTAGCATTAGCTTGTATATAATTACAACACATGGAAATAATATTTCAATAGTAATGTATTTAAGCACTTACAAAATTATTTTCCTAAACTATGCTCTTGATTGCAACACAAGGCGTGTTTCCCCCAACAAGTTAGGGTACCAGAGACCCCAGGACCTCTGAACCTGTGGTGTAATGATGCATCTTTTCAGATGTATGTAAAGAATGCTGAGCAAAGTCAGGCACATCATCTGTGTTTAGCCACACTGAATGATCAGGATGGAAGCAGACTAAAGCACAACTTATGAATCCATGGCAACAGTAGAAACATAAGTATGCAGTTGGATGGACATAGGATACAACTTGTCCTGTAAAACACACAATAACCAAACTGACAAGTGAAAAGGTTGGACCAATCCTAAAACACTGACAGGAGCAGACAGGTGCATGTTAATCAGTGTTCTGTTTCCTAAACATAAAGCAGACTGCCATCATCATCTTGTGGAAGTGGAGCCAAGTCAGGCCCTCCATAGCTTCCCATCTTCATTCCAAAAAAATAATTAAATTCAGAAAATTAGAGAAATTTGAGGATAACACCCAGGCTCTTAACCTGTGAGGAGGGTGAGGACAAGACTGAGAGATTGTCTTTCGCCACAATGATGCCAATAAACACAAATATACAGCAGCTTGCGTCTATGTTGATTGTGGATGAAGTACACAGAGCCAACAAAGGAGACACCTAACCCCAAATTCCCGGCCGCTGCCCAACCTTGTAGATTCACTGTTGTTCAGAAAGCACCAGAAAGGGAAGTCAAAGTGTGGAGTGTCCAGTACTTTCAAAATAAAACACAATGCAAGGACTCTCAAACATGTTGTTTCTCAATATGTTGTCATTACTTCACAACTGGAAGAATGAGCATCAGGTCAACAATTAGACGGTTCCAGAAGCAACACAACACCATGGTTAACTGTGAAGGTAGAGAAATAACTTTATATACAGTATGACACCAAACATTCTTTCTACAAGGATATAGGCAGATAGAAGTAATACAAATCACAGAGCAAAACGAGCAAAACAACCTTAGAGAAGCAAAGTGATGTGGTGTTCAGTTTTCTTTTCTTTTGGTCGGAGCACAACCGTGGTGCTTCTGTGCTCAGCACGCCCTGTGTTGTATTTGGGGTGAACAGCGGGTATACAGTATCTCTGGCCTGTGTTGTTTTAGTCATTCATTATTCCAGATTAAACCATCATCACTATCTAGACTCAATTAACCATTGCAACTCCACAGGGTGCCCCCAACTGGTACATCTCACATTGTTGTCAGTATATCCCATTGAACAGATCTTTATGAGGTCAACATGTTTAGATGTCTTCTATTTTCTCAGTCCACAGAGAACTCCAGGCCAAATATGTATCCGTTCCAGAAGGTTTTTAATTCACCCTTAACGGTGCTATGAGGAGAATCTATTTGCGGCGACATTAAGACTCTGCTACCCATGAGCACACGCAGCGACTGCCATAATGCTGCATTCCAGTGACCTCGGAACTGGGAGTGACATCACCTCCGACTTATCGGCGTTCCAGTTGAAGTCGGAAAAAAACACGCCGATCTACCAGGGTATTGTTAGCTGCTGTTAGCACGCCCTGTGTTGTTGTTCACAAATATCACATGAAGAATGTCATTATCACTGTGGCAGCATTTTCGTAAATATAAGTCTAACAATACTATGTATACAGCTGATCTAGAGCAACACACCCCAGTCAGAAGTGCAAATAAATTGATTATTACAGGAGCTAAATAACTGTTCACACTGGGGGCATCCATCTTCGATTGTCAACTCGAGGGTGGCGAGGTTTCACACAGCTCCCCGTAGGAAATTCCGACTTCGGGAAACGTTCCAGTTGAAGTTTCCTACTCGGAACCAGGAAAATTCCGACTTCTGACTACAACTGGAACGCACCAAGATGTAACCCAAGCCAAAGCGTGTTTGTTGTGATGAAGCTCGAACCTTGCTCAGAACTCTGCATTGCTTTACAACTTCTTTTGTCAACAACTTACATGATGCAAAGTGACGAGGTAATGTATCTCTTTCTAGTTACGTAGCGGTAGTTTTTGATGTGTGACAACAAGCAATTTTTGGAAAACTTAAAATTGTAGTTTTGTAGCCGGCTATATATCGCTACTTACAGCCCGGTGCTCTAAGACGTGTCTGAATAATATTAATTTGCTCTAGTTTTAATTGTCTTGTTCCCGAAGTTAAAGATCCAGGCCAGTCCAGCTCTGTCCGACCCGACCGGAAGGCTAAGGAATAGCATTTATAGATAACCTATTTTGATGCTATAAAACTCATCTTAAAGTGTGTATTTCCATCAGGCATATATCTAAAAGTGAGACTTTTTTGTAATTACTTAGAAACTCCTCACAGTCCCTCTAAAGTAAAGTGTTTTTTCTCAGACTTTACACTGTAAACCCATGTTGATAAATCCTTTAATTTTTGATTAATTTCTTTAATTTAGTTACAAAAATGTGCTCACAATGTCAGGCTTCTATGTTAAATTTTGAGGATCAAGACAACAACTTTAGGTCATCCTGTCAGCCAATGAAATACACCCAGTCCTCTTGCTTTCCGATCAATAGGGCCCAGTTAGTTTCAGTCAAACCTCAACAGTAGGTTTATAACAAGTGGCCTTGTTACAGACAAAAACTGCTTCAAGAAGTGGCATAAAACAACACAGGTCAACAAACAGCTTGAAGAAAACGTGTAAATATCTGAATAGTTTTTTGTTTTGAGATTATTTGCATTGTAATTTTATCCTCCAAATGACACGGCTTAGGGAGTTTAAGTAACATTTTGTTTTTTTGTACTTTTTCCTTTCTTTGCAAATAACTGTTCATATATTTATTCAGCACAATTTTAACACAGCATTTCTGATAGCCCATTTTGTCATGGAAAATGTCTTTAACTTGATTGTACTTGAAAGGGTTAAGATTTCACATACATTTTCACAAAAGAAAAAAGAAGGAAAGGTGGACCAAAACAGCAAAAATGGCTTCAAGTCATGAGGTTCAGTCTACCTGCTATTTTTTTTTCTATTTCTTCCTTAGAATGCAGTTTCTCTAAATCATGGTACCACGATACATGTCAAACTAAAGTTTTCTCTTCAGGCAGCTGTATCTCCTGTTTAACCTGAATCCAGTGTCAGTCAACAAGACATATTTCACACACTGTTGTCTTGTTTAACTAGTGGGCTGGAAAGAAACTGCCAGCTTGGGGCAGCTTTGTTTAACCAATTACTGGAGCTAGCTTTTGCCTAACCGGCTGGCTAGTTCCAGATCATTAAAAAGCAGCTGTGATTTCAGATGGCAAATAGAAATTTTAGCAGCCAGTATTTAGCAACCCTGTGTGAAACTTCAAACCCTGAATATTAGAGTGATGGGGCTGTTTGTAGATCACCTATTAAATGTTGTTCCCTCTGTATTACAGCTTGTAGCCATTGGCCATCATGTCACAGAGGGCAACAGGAGGGAGACAAGAGCATAGTAAGTCGAGAGTCCGTGTGACTTTGTGAGACAGTCCGGAGAGGAGAAGCATCCTTGGGGTTGACATCGATGAGAAGTAATCTGCCTGCAGGCTGTGATTCAGACCCAAGGTGAGCCCTGTGACATTTTGAGCTGATTAGGATTTTCACCAGCCTTAGCCCTTTGTGTCGTGTCAACTGCTCTGACATTGCATTACGTCGTTTCATTATCATGCAGTCACATCTAATAAGGGCACCGTCCTCCAACCTGGCAAGGAGCATAAAAAGGCCCCTTTAATGCATGGTGGACTGAAAGTGAGGGGGGTAAAAAAGACAAATCAAGCCTGTAACTGTTGGATGAATGCGACTGGGCTTTTGGCCCAGAACAAATTGCATTACTGTCACATTATGTCCCTGGTATGCATGAATTAAGCACTGACTGGATAACTCTCAGCATAACCTCCTCCCAAAAGCTTCCTCAATTTTCATGTCGTTAATTTCCCATCAGGAGGAGGAGACGGGCCCTTTCTCCGGCTGGCTGTGGATGAATCCCACAGCCAATTTGAGGGTGCTGCCATCTTACAGTGCCATCATACCTGCAGTGTCTCCTGCTGTCTGATGATTATGAAAGTGGAAAAGGTAAGTGGAATAAAATGTTAAGCAGTTGTTGATAAAGATGTTGGAAGATAATGTTCGCCATCATGTTAAGATCTTAACTCAGGTTCATATGTTTGGATAAACATGAGGGCAGTAGTTCCTACATAGAGTGGCAGGGCAGACCGATGTGTTTTGAAAAAAGTCTTGGTGGGCTTTGTGAATTTTTGCGATCATAACTTCTACTGAAACAAATTTGAATGTGTTTGCTCTGTAATTACTTGAAGCACTTCAAGGGGACATATCATGCTTGTTTCTCCTTTTCACTATGCCAGACTAGGATGCCTGTAAAGCGTTTCTGCCCTCAGTACAAGTCATTTAGTTCCTTCGTTGCCCCACAATAGCGTTCTCAATATCCTCATTTTAGGCCATTATCAAGCGCTTGTTGAAACGCTTGGTCTCAAGAATGACCTAAAGTTACCTCGCAACGTCACAGCCCTTTGTGCTCTGATTGGTCAGTTCTATCGGGGGCTGAGCCAGCCTGTCCTTCTTCTTCGACTGTATTTTCCGGCAGGCTCAAAGCAGCGACCGCGTATTGAGTCCCCCTACAGGCCAGAGCCGGTAATGAGGGAGTGTGAGCTAGGGAGTTTTGCAGGATGTGTTCCTCGGTGAGGGTTTGTGGCTAACAGACATCACAGAGGAGGAAGTGTTTTATCAGATTACTCCAATAAAAAGAAAGGTACCTCGTGTCGTCATGACGTTTGAAATCTCGCGGACATCTCGCAATGACCTATTTTCAGAGGCATCAAATCTCGTTCTAGGATATCAGAAAAAATACAATATCTCATTTTTTGAAAATTAAGGGGGTGTAAGGTTTTCAAATTTATTGTATTATATGTAAGTATTAAATCATGCATAAGCATGATATGTCTCCTTTAAGGTTCTGCATTTTCTGTAACTTTAAAAGTTTTATAGAACCTTAAGGGAGCACTGTCTTTCCTCAGTTTTAAAATGATTAAATGTTAGGAATTATTGCTTTCCAGCCTCTTACATTAAATAGATAAAAAGTTTTAACCTGACAAGTTAAATTAGGTTTTTTCAAATGTGTAAAATTTCACACATTTTTCAATAAATATGTCTGTTTGTGAAATTGTATTAGTCGTTAGCAGATAAAAAGTAAAACTCCAGTAGATCAAAACACTGTCATTTGTGTTTAGGTGAAAATTTAAATGAATATGGTGTGGCTTGAGATTCTGGGGTGATTTAGCTGCTCCTTTGACAAAAATAGTTTGAAAACCACTGTGTTGGAGAGCTTTTACACCTCACACTTGGTCCAAACCAAACCAAGTCTGGTCAGCTTTTTGGAAAGTTCCAATCATTTGGTATGGAGTTTAAGTGCACACAAACTGGTGCAGACCAAGGAACTGAACTCCAGTCCTCCTGAAAAACATCTGTTTGATTTGGACCAAAAAGCAGTGAGCTGTGGCTTTAATATGGCTAAATATCTCAACAGTAATTTAGCTAACCTAGAATTTACAGACAATCTCAAATAGAGTGCGACTAGAGTTAAGCTGCCTGTCTCCTGTCCTCTAAACAGATCTGTCTACAGTTCTGTGCAGAATATGGTTGCACTTCACTGCACTCAGTATCAAGGTGCATTAAGGCTGCATTATCACACAGTGCAGCCTTAATGCACCTTGATATTTATTTTATGACACAGAAAACTAAGCTCAAGCTAATCAGTGTTCATACTCATAGTCAACTGTGTATTTCATTTTCATAGTGCAATAATGGGTTTGGACGGCAGGAACAAATGAATAGATCAATGCATTAATCTTTATTTGTAAAGTGTCATTTCTCAACAAGTATTATGTAAAGGCATGACAGAAGAGCCGGCTGGAGACAAAGTCTTTAGTTTATGGATACACATGCATAGATACATATATACATACTGTATATAAAATACACATACACACATGCACACACATACACATATATATGTATATATGTATGTGTGTATATATATATATATATATATATATATATATATATATATATATATATATATATATATATATATATATATATATATATATACACATATGTATATATATATATACACACATATATATATATATATATATATATATATATATATATATATATATATATATATATATATACACACACACACATATATACATATATATATATATATATACACACACACACATATATACATATATATATATATATATATATATATATATATATATGAAAGAATACAAAACCCAACATGGATCTTGGCTTGATATTAACAATTTAACAATGATTAAAAAAGGCTGTTCTTGATTTTTTTTTTTTTACAGAATGCAGTGTGAAAGAAAACCAAACCAATTGCAAAATGAAACTATGTTGAAACTGCTCCCCAAAATTGAAAGAAGTCCACAAACATTAGGTGTGCCTTAGGTCATAATCACTTATACTAAAAAAAATTCTAGTTTCCACGTACTGAGTACCCTACCCTGATCCACCTAAATTCTCACTCTGTCTAAGAACCTCTTGTGGCCTCTTTGCACCCATTTCTTGTGTGGGTCTGGGTATATATCGAAAAGGGCAATCACATTTTCAGACCCCAAAATACAGTTTCATTTTACCAACAAGTATGAGTTCAGTGTGCATTGAGATTTTTGATCATTGCACCTCTTCAAATCATTTGTCTTGACAAAAGTGGTATTTGAACAATATATTTATGATATTATTATGACAAATTGTCATTAATATTGTTATTATAATTATCATAGCATTTATGATACAATTTTTGTTTCTCAGGATGCTTAAACCACAGACACTATTCTGTTATCATTGATGCTATCTGCTTCATACTTCATCATATCCTTTTTACAAGTTTACATTTTTACATGTTTGTAATATCCAGACAGTTCATGCACTTTTAAAAAGTGTTTCATCAACACAAAAGTGAAATTTTACCCATAAATCTAAATTGGACTTGGCATAATAGTACTTATAAAAAATGACAACTGAATATTTCATATGTTTGGTTTGGGATTTCCTTTTTGTAGTTCTTTGCTTTTTTCTTGTATTATTTGTTAAGACATATTTTTCTTGTTATACACAAAGGCATTACTGTCATCCAGTCGAGCAAATAAGTTTACTATCATTATGGTTTGCTTCATTGGATCAGGGCTACTTCCAGTCTGTACATCTGTGTTGCTTGTTTTATTTTTCATAAGATGTTACACATCCTCATTTGGAACCTAAATCTTGCAGTATTTACAGCGTGAAAAATCCATTCAAAATTTGTGATGGGAGTTGTGCTTACCTGAAGCTCTGAGGAAGCGCTGGCATTCTTCTTGAGGCATTACTATCTGAAGTTATGCTACTCAACGCTGAGGATGATCGACACATGGAAGGACAAATCAGTTAGCTTTAGCATGCTGCTACTATGAAATTTCTATTGGTCAAATAAGCAGCTGGTTTTGAAACAACTTTAACATACAGTATCTACAGACAAATCAGTGTTGCAGGAAGCATGGTGAATGTTGTGCTATCATATTTCAGTTTGCTAAAATATGGATGAGGATTGTTTTAACTTGGGACATATTTGTGAGGACAGAACAGGCCTTAAAATGGGACAGTCTTGGCTAAATTGGGACATCTGGTCACCCTATATATAACTATCAATCAGTAATAGTAAGTATGTAATTGTACATCTAAAAGTGAGACTGTTTTGTTAATAGCTACTTAGTAAACTCCTGTGTTGTGCACAGTTGAGAGCTTAACTGAGTCGCTCTGATGTCCTATTGACTAAAGTTAAGAAGAATCTAACGACAGGAAATGATCATATCATCAGTCTGCTTTTATTCAGGCACCCTGCTGTTAAATTGAAATGGCACCACAGTAATAGCTGCTTCTCCGTTTCCATATATTTTCCTAAATTGTTCTGTTCCTCTTTCCATGGTATTAGCATGGAGAACAATCCAACACTTTCACTGCTCAGCTGCAGGAATGTGAGAATTGCTCTGGAAGAGGAGTGTGGTTGGTCGATGGCCTTTCTCTGCTGATTCAGACATTGCAGGATGATGAGAGGGTTCTGTAGTCAGAGTGACTCCTCAGCCAGCACTCCACCAAGCCCAGATATGCATTTTTATTCAGGTCAAATGTCAGGCTTTAGCAGGCTCTAAGAATAGCCGGTGCGGCTCAGAAAAAGGTCACCGTACCCCCCTTGACTGGAACAAAAAAAGAGCCAAAGACATTCGGGAGTTTGATTCCCCTCCCGCTGGCTTGTCTGAGAGCTCTTGTCAGAATTTCCCAAGCACTGAAGTGAAGAAATGTGTCATGCTTAAACTGACAACTCGTCCAAACACATTAACGGTAGAATCCGTCCATATTGTCACCCTGGAAAGATGTGTCTGAGTGGACAAAAGCAGAAGGCCCCCGGGAGACTGAGCTGTCTCTGCCTGTCTTGTCCTCACAGCCTGCATGTGCCATCATTTCTGCAGACTTGGCTGCTGATGAAGTCCCCTGTTTTTCGGCAGACAAACAATCCCTCTGTATACTTCAGGGTTCACGAAAGTCACATCCTGCAGGAGAGTGTGCGCTGAAGATATGACTTTGGTTAAATGAGGGATGGGAGTTTGGCTGGCTGAAGGGGAAGGGCAGGACAATGTCATAGGACAAAAATGAATTTATCTTATCGGTATCTGTCTAATTGTTTGTTTCCGGAGTGATAAAAGCCAAGAAAGGGACACAATAGATGGGAGAAAGGCAGGAGATGGGTTCAGCCCAGAACATAATCTTCCCTCCATTAAAAAACGAAGGAACATGACCTGCTGTCAGTCTTTGTGCATGAGTAGGAAAAATGAGATATGCCAGCGAGCACAGCATCAACATATTCAACACTGAAACCCGTGCTGCACCACGTCTTTTCCCTCTCATTCTTTCTCTCATAAGCGCGGCTATTCTTAGCTGACTCCTCCGCAGGTGAATTATGGATGAGATGAAAAGCTCATTCTGATATTTGGCTGATCAAGTATCATGCTAAAACGCCACTTAAAGTGTGATATAGCTCGCTGGGACAGAGAGCTCTTACGCGCAGCTTTTGGCAATCGCCGCAGACACACAGCGAGAAAGCGAATGAGCAAGAGCAGGGGGTGGGAGGGAGGGAAAGGGGGGGGGGTGTTACAGTGGAAGCGGCTGAGCAGACGAGATATGAGGCGGACAGTGAGGGTGACACACAAACAGCCATGGTCATTGAGGGCGACTAGTAGGCAGAGACACTGTCTGGGAGGAGATAATAAGCTACTGTCTCGCTGGGATATTGGGAGTCCAGAGTCGTATCCCAGTGCAACCTCAATTCTCCGTCACTTAGAGGCAGGGATAGTCCATCAGAGGCTGGCACGTGACTCAGCCAGGTGTGTCTTATTAATTTTGGGAATTTATGACCTTACTGATCACTGAATGTTTTTCTGTAAGAGCTAGCTTCAAGCCTGGCAAAAAACTTTTATGTTCATATCACACAATGGCACCATTTCCTATAATACTTCCCTCACACTGCTTCGGTATTGACTGGTTCAATAATGACTCCTAAAATGTAGTGAATTTGCACTAAAGCACTGTAAAGCCGGGCATCCACTGTACGACTTTTTCGATCACGGTGTTCAGCTGCTGCTCATACTGTACGAGTGAATTGCAGGGGTTAACAGTTCACAGCTCACAATTCTTCTTCTCACACTACACGACCTGATGCTGGGATGCGATCTGACTGCTCACACTGTACGTCCATGTACGACACGCATGGATGTATTATAAGAACTTATGATATAATAAAGTCTTATAATACACGATACACGTCGGACTCTTGTATCCGGAAATGCAACGTTAAAAGTAGTAGTAGAAGAAGAAGAAGTGGGAAGTGGTCGGATGCTCAAAGATGCAAATGACTAACAAACAAAAACACATTGCCCGAATAGGCTCCGCTGCGCCTGCCACAGCTCAACAAGTCGACCCTCCGTTGCTTGGGTCCTGGTCCACTGTGATGCCATGCTGCTCCGTCTTGTGCATTTGTTTTCTCGTCTGTATCTACGTTTGCGCATGTGTAGTGTAACATAGCCTCACGAGGGGCGACCAGGATTTCAAACAGGTTTCATATTCATCCGGTCGATCGGGAGGTGGTCGTGAGGTGTTAATTGCTTCTCGTTACCTCGTGTATACTACACAATGTGAGACGCAGGATTTAGCCAAAACTCGGCCCGATCCCCAAAATAGTCGCACGGGTGAAAAATCGTGTGCAAAAGGGCCAAAAATTGCACAGTTGATGCCCGGCTTAAGAGGGGGAAAGTAAAGATAATCTGGCAGAGCCCATAAAACAAATCAATACATGTGTATTTTTTTTTATAGTGAACGATTACTTTGGGCAGCACGGTGGCACAGCTGGTAGAGCGCGTGCCTCACAGCAAGAAGGTTCCTGGTTCGATTCCTGGGTCGGGAGGGCCTTTCTGTGTGAAGTTTGCATGTTCTTCCCGTGCCTGCGTGGGCTCTCTCCGGGCACTCCGGCTTCCTCCCACAGACCAAAAACATGCTCATTAGGTTAATTGGTGACTCTAAATTGTCCTTAGGTATGAGTGTGAGTGTGAATGGTTGTCTGTCTCTCTATGTGGCCCTGTGACCGACTGGCGACCGTGTGTACTCTGCCTCTCGCCTGATAATAGCTGGGATAGGCTCCAGCCCCCAGCAACCCCGAAAGGGATAACCGGGTATGGAAAATGAATAAATGAATAAATAATTATCTTCTTCCCAAAGGGCAGATTTCTGTGGGATACATACTTCATGATTATTGGCTTAAGTTTCGACTCAATTGCCTTCCTCTGACCAGGGTCAGCTAAGGCAAAATTATCTTTTAGTCCTTAAAATGAACACAACTAATCTCCTGTTGGGAGTTGTTTAGACTCATTTTATCCTCTTGGAAGATGATCAGACAACTCCAACATGAGTTTGTGAAATTCAACAATGTTAAAATTTAAAATTTGCAGCTGTGTTCTCACCAAACCTAAATTTTGTAGCACAGTAAAAATACTTTGAAGGGGAATCAGATGACATAACAATTTGTGGTGAAACTGTAGCATGAGTAAAGGGAATTTGAGTCCCATTGATGAAGTTAAAAACATTCAACTTCTGTGACAAATTAGCCCAAAACTGTGAGTTTTTGGAAAAGGAAGACAGTGATTGTGGAAACATCCTTTATGGTTGATCATGGATCGAGAGGGCAGAAACACTCATTGTTGTGACGAGGAGATGGGCCCACCCTCTTCACTTTTGGGTCCACAGGGCAAAAATTTGTCTCAATTTATGATCTCATTGAACATGTGAAAACTTGCGCATATTTTTTTTCCATGTTTGATGTCAACACAGCTTTAAAACATTTGTGTGCTGACTGCACTGAGGACAGCTGAGCATGTTTTTTTTTGTGTTTTGTCACACAGAATAAAGCAAATTAGAGAGCAAGCTAGCTGACACATGAAATAAATGTAGCCATGGCAACAAGGGTATAGGCAATTTATTAAGCTCGGCTGGCACCAGATACCAGGCAAAAAGTTGCTGATTTCGTAGCAAAACATGATGATTACTGGTAAATTACATATTAAAAACTGATAATGAAAGGAGCTGGACAGAAATCACAATCATCAGAGCACAAGAAACATTCTGCTAGCTGCAGTCACACGATTTTAAAATCATGCATTTTAAATCATGTTATCAGTTTGTGTGTGGGGTTGTGTGTGTGTGTGTATGTGATGGGGTGGAGTGTGAATGGGGATGGAGGGGTGGGGACTGTTTTTAACATGTATAGCACTTTGTGCTGCATTTCTAATGTATGAAAAGTGCTTTATAAATAAAGTCTGATTTGATTTGATTTGATTCAGCTGTATTTGCTTCTGACAAAGTCTGTTGTGTTTTTTACACTAAAATTGTGTTTGAGCTCACGAAACTGCAAGAATATCTGCTCTTGTTGTGGTCAGTGAGTCAGTTGTGAGTTGTTAGATCTCTCTCTTTTTTGCAGATCATGTCAAGAAAAAACTCTTTAATCTGTCATTATTTTTTCCGTCATTAGTTGAAATGAAGACCAATTACTCAAAAGACTTTTGAACAAAAAGTGCATGCCAGGCTTTATTTCACATGAATGTCTGTTTAAAGTGTTTGTCTGTGTTTTTCTGAAAGGTTCCCTAACCTTTTGGTAACCTTTCTGTTAATAATTGACTATCAATTTAAATAAATTAATAAAAAGAACAAATAGTGGCCTGTAGAACTTGTTAGCTTTGAAGCCCTGCAGAGATTTTACTTGATATTTTAGAAGGTCAGAAACTTGAAGGGTCAGTATCACAGTATTATCTTTCATTTAAGTCTCTGGTCAAAGAATTTCAAAGTATGAAAGGGTGAGGCTCCCCTGTAAGTAAATAATTAATATTCCCCCACCCCTTACCCCAACACACACACAAAACAAGTGCTTAAAAATGAATATAACAATAAAAACTAGAATTGTCTTTTTGGAATGCCTGAGGTGGTCCAGGCAGAATCTCTATGCTGTGTGTCATTATTCTCCCTCGATCAATCAAGTGTTCATTTCATATTACTTTTTAATATTCAGTAGTATGATCTCTCCATCTGCTTTGCCTTCAAGTCAGTTTACTGAAGGGAATTACACATCCACAAAGGCCATTTATTTTTTACACTTGTTTTTACAGAGCAGTATTTTCTTTTAAAAGGGGAAAATATTCATTTCCAGACTTAAAGTGAATAATACCATCTTTAATTTGTCTTAAATTCTTCAAAAGCATTTGACATATTTTTCTGCATCATCTAAAATTAAGCAAAGAAACAATATAAATTGGCCTAAAATGTGGCCTTCTTTTCAAAATAAACCAAATGCAAGTTTAGACAATAAAAAATGCAAATGATACACTGTGGCCATGGAGTTTTTGTCAAGGCCAACTCACAAAAACTCAGTTTGAAGTACCCATGGTTGAAGGTCTGCTTCCTCTTTTCTATGTTTACCTCAGAAACTGTCTCTTCAAAAATATTTAAACACATTTGTGGGGAAAATATTTATTTTTTTCTCTCTGACGAGCAGAATTTGGTTTAGAAGAACACGTTGTGCTGGTCTGTGATCATTCCATGCCTCCCCTGAGGTCCACATGTGCCCCCCAGAGACCTGCCTCACACTGAAAGCTGGTGGTCTATGGGTTTTTTTAAAGACATATTCTGGGAATCATTGCTCTTTACTGACAGGAGAGAGAGAGTGGAAAGACTCAAAAAGAGGGAGAGAGTAGGAGAAGACATTCAGTAAATAGGCTTCAGGTGGAGATTGAACCCAGGTTGCCCACACAAGGCAAGAGCCTTATGGTACATGCATGGTTGCTCCCCCACTCTGCCCAACCAGCACCCTAAACCTGTCAGATTTTTGAATGTGATCTGAGTTAACTGCATAAAAGAAGTTCAACACAAGTTCAGTGACAAAGGGACATTGTATGTATGCATGTACCTACTTTCTTGATTATAGCATGCACTCAGTTATAACATGCATCCTATATTTCTCAAGATTTTGTATGGAAGAACACTGTACTCGAATATGACACTCACCCAAATTTTGCCCACAGCTAAATCTCTCAGACAACTAAAAAAAAACTTTTATTCAAAGTTTTAATAAATGAAATTCGAGCATTTTCTCAACATATACCGTATACATTTTCTCTCTCAAACAGATGCAGAAACACCTTTTGCTTCAGCACGCACAATTATTCAGCCAAAGCATGCTCAGTCTTACTGTACCGACCAATCAGAGAGCAGCTATCAACACGCTGATGTCTTTGACCAATCACAGTGCAGCTATTTTCCATACCCTTGCTCACTGGTCGTGTGTTTGCCTGTGTTTTCGCAGAGAAAGAGAATATTTGTATCAAATGTGTTCAGTCACAATTCTGGTAAGTACTTTTCTTGTACTCATGCACAATATGCACCTGAAAAATTAAAACTTATTTAAAAGCAAGAAAGTGTGTGCTTTGATTGAGAAATTATGGTATGTGACAATTAATGTCAGTCAGTGTTGTCTCCAGTACAGACGTGAGCCCCTAGCCCGCAGCTGACTTCTCCACAGCAGGTACAGAGCAGCGATGGTGGTACTCTGAGCCATGTTCGACGATGAAATGATATGATGAAATGATAATTGCGGACTTTTCATGCAAAGATGCTGCAGCGAGCACTGAGCATTTTTTTCTTTGCATATTTGTACCAGCGTCAAAACTCGAGTGTCCAGCGCGGCGCGATTTCACTTGACGCGCGAATAAACTCGCTTTCAACGCTTTCGGTGGGAACACGCCGTTACTCTGTCCCAAGTAACACATACACTGATAATTCCACATCATGACAGATCTCTCAAGTGTCATTTTTATTTTGACTCCATAATAATTCAAATAGACCTTATGATTGCAGAGATACACCCTTTTCTTTATGAGTATGTCATTTTTGAGCATAAGGCTAAAAAAAGGGGCTGGGGCTGAACAGGTTTTTAAGTGTCCATCCAAGGTTAAATCATGGTACTTGCAGAAGCTTGAGATCAAGCCCCTAGCCTTTTGTTGACAGATAATCAGCTCTGCCACAAGGCAGTATCTGTTATATTTTCTACTTTGGTATTTTTATAAAGGAACTTAAACTCTTTAAAGCCAAACTGAATGTTTCTCTTCATTTGTTATGATGTCCCTGCTGGGTCATGACTCTTTTATACAAGTCAATGTCCATTCATGCATGTGACATCTAATATGCCAGTTTGAATTATTCTGTACCTGCATGAATGTTCCCTTTTCAAGGTTACACACAGCCATCACGTTATCTATAAGGGAGTCATAGTGGTTTTCTATTGGCTTTCCTTAACTTACTACATCTAAGTACATGACCTTGGAAAAAATGTCAGGATAAGCGAGGTGGATCTCAATGGTTTTGTCATTTGCACATGTGCTTTCTATGTTGACATCAATCAATCTCTATAAGCAGCCGAGGCTAGAAGGTCTTATATTTCCACATATATCTCTTTTTCTCCCTGCAGCTCTGACAGCTGAATGCTCAGCAAATTAAAAAAGCATATGCAGCAAGGCAGGTAGAAGAGATGTAAAATGCAGGGGCATGAGGGACAGCTACAGCAAGTGAAAACAAATGCAGCATAACCAAGTGTGATGCAGATTTAAAACAACAAAAATATATAGAACATCATGCCAGATAGGACAGCAGATTCTGTCAGTCCTAAATGTGATACAGCCAGCAAAACAATGCAAGATGTCAGATGGCTGTGTTCATAAAAATGCTGGTCCAGTATCACAACATTGGTGGTAATTAATGTGCATATCCCACCTGAAAAATGAATCCTTAATCTAATACTCACACCTTGTTTCCACTTGTCTGTGTTGCTGATGTACTGAATATATTGAGGATGCCTCAAAGTTTGCAGAGGAAGAGTACAGATGGGAAAAGCCTGAAAAAAACTACTAGTGGCATTATGTGAAAGGCTAATATTTGCTGTGTATCTTGGAATATGCATTCAGAAGGATAACCATGACATAAACATGACTTATTAGCACAACAGCTAATACTGGATATCAGCTGCTAATACTTTATTTCATTTAAAAAATGTTTGTTGTTAACTCGAATAAATGTTTATGGACAAAAATAGCTAAGCAGCCAATGATATGGCATTAACTCGCTGCATTTAGGCATACAGACATTAGGGTTGTCCCTTTTCTCAAAAATCAGACAAATCGGTTTCAGAGCATTCATGCCAATCCCATGGCAGCACATAAATAGACTTTCCAGTAGATAATGTTACTATTTATTTCTTCTGCATGTCCTCTCAAATAAATCATGCAATCCTGCCTGTGATGACCATTTACCATGATTCTAGCAGGGGGCTGTCATGAAACAAGCACAGGGCTGGGCACTTGACAAGGCACTGCTGAACTGCAGTGGGTAAAAGTCTGAAAAATAGATCCACAGATTTGTCATGGTGGGTCAGCATCTTTGCACACTATTAACACACAATTGACCCCAAAGTGCTTCCACACAGCACTCCTCACATGTTTCAGTGTTATCTTCTGTTCACAGTGGCTCGTCCAGTCCTGTGTGTTTTCTTCTGTTCGTTTCTAGCAGACAAGATGCAGCTCGTGTTGAGGTCGAGATAGCTCTGGCCAAACAGGTTGCAATAAGAGCTATGTCTTCTTAGATTAGGCAACTCACTGCTCCAGGTGTCCCAATCAGGGGCGGCTGGTCCATAGTGGGCAACAGTCCATAGCCTTCCCTAAGCAACATGAAAAAAAGAGAGAGAAAAGAGTTTATTGTGCCCTGATTCATATTGTTGTTTAATCAGCAGCCCGAATATGGCTGTGATGTCACTGTCCGACCAGCAGCCCCGCCCCCTTGGGGCCATTTCAGTCAGACTGAAAATTGCCCCAGGCACTCTCATAGACTTTCATGTAGAGACTCTTTTTTTCACATTTTTGACCTTATAATGCATTTCTATGGGTTCAGGGGGGGCTTGCCCCTACGTTATAACGTCATACGCACTAATGCCTGCTCGGACGAGACACAGAGCGAGCACATGCGAAAGAGATGATTCAAATATAACGTGAGTGATCTATCAATGGTTCATCAGTATTTTCTGAGTAAATAGGGTACAAGTATTGTAAATAATAGCATTAGTATCATTCTGGAGTGTTTCCATGGATGTAAGGAGGGCAAACTTGGACTCTGTCTTCATCTGGACAGAAACTGCTTCAGGAACTTATTGTCAATTAAAAAAACACCTGGACACGGTCATATAAAACAAAAACCTGTAACATGGACACTAAATGCTGTAGGCAAACAAGAATGTTTGGGTGTATGCGAATGGGTTAAGTTTATTTCTTATCATCTCAGAAACATTTGTGCATGTTTATTTACAATTTATTTGAAGAGAAACCTGTTGAAAATTGATATTAATTTTCTTTTCTTGTAATTTTACTGTTTTAAGCATAAATAACATAATAATGCAAAATATTTGCCAGACCTGTTTATGTTCATTTCTCATTTCCTGACTCATTTATCGAAAAAGAATTACCAGGCATCATGTTATTATTATTATAGTATTTAAAGAATTATTTAGGACCACCCATTAAGTTAGTGTGTTCCGTGGAAACAAATGTATAGCATTTTAGACATTAACTTGACTTAGATTTACAAAAATACTGTACAGTATGTACATGTTATGTCTGGTGCTGCCATCAACAGGAAAAACAAATTTAAAAATGCAATGTAACACTGCAAAGCAAGTTATCTGACTTTTTAAAATTATTAATTTACCTCCTGAGCGGTCAATCTCTTAGCCATGACCACATCTGTTGCCCCCCTAATGTTCTGTTAAGCTGTTTATTTTATGTTTGAATTCTTTTTAACAGTTCAGGCTGGGATTTTTCCCCCTATGCTCAAATTGATATTGGAGTATCAGGCAGAATGTGACAGCCAGAGGGATCCTAATGCTTTATAATGGAAAGTATTATGATACAAACCCTTGATTAATCAAGGGGGTTAATGATAGACAGCATAGAGAAATGTGGTGTCAATTTTCCTCAACTTCCTCAGGTATTTTACATATACTCCTATGAAGGCTGCTTGAGAGGAACTTCTTGTCAAGTTAAGTTAAACACTTCTGTCCCCTTTTTGCCCTACAACTAACAATCCAGCCCTCTTTTGTAAATCAAAAGAGTCACAATGTCTGAGTCGGAGGCCTGACATGGATATACATGAAGGGAGTCACCGGCTTCAGGATAATATACAAGACAGCAAGGTTACAGGTCCTTCTGTTTCGTATCCTGTTACTGAATGTAAGCTCTTTACCTTAAATAGTATAAAAACCAAGCAACAAGGGTTCAAACACAGTTTCTAGTCTAAAATTGTATGGCAGACATGGCTGAGGTTAAGTGTTAGAGTATTTCAGATACTGCTGATCCACTGGGATTTTCATCAATCTCTAGAGTGTATAGAAAATGGCCTGAAAAAAGAGAATGGCAAAGTAGTCCCATATAATGGAGAACAAGCTAACTTACAAAATCTTGTTCCAACCAAAGGAAGGTAGAGGACAATCTCTGAACCTCCAAGTACATGGATCATAACAGCCGAAGACCACACAGGTGCCATTCCTGTCAGCTTAGAGCAAGAAATTGTTGCAGTTGTTCTCAAAAGCTCACCAAAACGTGACAGTAGGGAACTGGAAAATGTGACCTCTTTTCATGAGTCTCCCTTCCTGCCATGTCACTAAGAGAATATTGACAAAATTTGACTTAAATAACAAGAAAGCATGGCAGCAGCAGTTCAAGCTTGTACCAGCAGTGGTGTAATGCTATGATGGATGCTTTCTTGGCCCACTTTGGGCCCCTTAGAACTATTTAGCGTTATTTCAATGCCACAACCTATGTTTTTTTTTTAATGTATTTTTTTGTGCATTTTGTGCCTTTATTGATAGGAGAGAGACAGTGGATAGGCTTGTGAAAGGGGGAGAGAGAGTAGGGGAAGACACTCTGCAAACTGGTCACAGGCGGGATTCAAACCTGGACCGGCAGAAGCAAGTACATGGGGTGCCTGGTTGCTAACCACTCCGCCAAACCAGCACCCCAATGCCACAGCCTATGTTAGTGATGTTGATGATCGTATTTATTTCTTTATGACCACAGTGTTTCCATCTTCTGATGTAAGTTCACTGTGCTTCTCTGGCCTTCACAGTTACCAGCTCTCATTTTAAAGCTGTGCCTTTGGGATGTGGTGGGACATAATGGATGTACAGCCTGATTAAAGGAGTTTTTTAAAGTAAAAAGAGACATTCAAGGAGGAGCAATGTCCTTATTTTCCACAGTAGGGCAGCAGGAAAATGCAAAGTTGAGTAGCATCTGGCTAAGTTAGTGTTGCAGTAGCTAACTATGGTTTACCCAAGGCTACAAACTTGCTTACTTTTTTTCCTACATTTCAAACCAACTATTACTCAATGGCAGTTTTCTCCTGCCAGTCCTCATTTTTAATTCTGCCTTGCTCATACAAACAGTGTACAAAGTTGTACCAACACATGTACCCTAAGAAAAGGAACGCAAACACCACAGGAAGTTGTGTTTGTCTCTGTTTCTATCAAACACTTATTTCCTTGAGACATCTCTGAAGGGCATAGATGACTGATGTTCTCTCTGGTATCTGTCATGTCACAGCATCCCCATCGACTATGAAAAGAAGCTGTGAAAACAAACAGCAGCTTTCACCGTGACACATCTGACAGTGATCTAGCACCCCCTGTGGAGTTTTCCACATATCCTTTCCTTCCTGGGGAAAAAAGGGGGAATTTCACTGATATATCCCGAATCAAAACACACCCCAGCAATGCTAAAGACACCTCTCAAATCCAGTGTCAATACCATTACGGAAGAACATTCTCTATGTATTATGCAGGAGTCATTCCCTCTCTACTGGAGCAAGGCCAAGCACATATTTGAGATGTACCAGTGTACACTCTGGGTCGTTTAGTATTCATGGTTAAGATGACTTCTGTTAGCACCCCTGCAGGAAGTGCTTAAACACTTTGAGAACAGTTGGGCCACACCTGCACCGGTTGTGTTGTGTTGTGTTTGGCATCAATGAGACTTTGAAAAGTGGCAATCATCATAAAGGTAATCCCAAGAGAGGTAATTAAATTCACTCCTATACAGAAGCTGTGGTTAGCTGCCCCAACCACTGAAAGATATACAGCATAGATCACTATCGTGGCTTGTCTTGGACAACAACAACTCTCAGTGATGTCTTTTATGTAAGTGTTCTTGTGTTCTGCTTTGCTCTCGTCAGCTGCTCAACTTCTCCACATAAACCACACATTCAGTGTCTATATTTGGACTGCTTGCACGTTTGCATTATTGTTGGAGTAATTGCTTGGACCTGTCTAACTCTCAAGCTTCTGAGCTGGGGGAGACTGTTTAAAATCAGTTCACTGCTGTCTTGGATAGAAATCTTCTTGAGAGCAGAGTTAATAGTATTCACAATGGAGTCAAATTTTGGTTGAAAAAGATTTGGTGTCAGAAACAAGAGACAAAACTATGTTTCAGTCAATGAAATCTATAGGTGACACTACAGGATCCTGACCTGGCACATCAGGTGTAAAAATATTTTACCAGTCCTTCTGGGAAAGAGCCCATAGAAAGTATTTGGGGAGCTAGAACCAATCAACATTTATTACGGGCCAATTGGATAATGAGGTAGGTGGATACTACAGGGCACCTGAGCCACCTGCAACAGAGAGGTTTGTAGTGTTGCTATGTGTTTTTCACTGAAAAAGTATTGCAGTCAGAATCTGATAAAACTGCTAGTAGTTTAAAGTGACTGTGAGGAGAATCTATTACAGGCGACATTAAGACTCTGCTACCCATGAGCACACGCGGCGACTGTCGTAATGCTGCGTTCCAGTAACCTCGGAACTGGGAGTGACATCATCTCTGACTTATCGGCGTTCCAGTTGAAGTCGGAAAAAAACATGCCGATTTACCAGGCTATTGTTAGCTGCTGTTAGCACGCCCTGCGTTGTTCACAAATATCACATGAAGAATGTCATTATCACTATGGCAGCATTTTCGTAAATATAAGTCTAACAATACTATGTATACAGCTGATCTAGAGCGACACACCCCAGTCAGAAGTGCAAATAAATTGATTATTAAAGGAGCTAAATAACTGTTCACACTGGGGGCATCCATCTTTGATTGTCAACTCGGGGGTGCCGAGGTTTCACCGAGTTCCCTATAGGGAATTCTGACTTCGGGGAACATTCCAGTTGCAGTTTCCTTCTCGGAACTCAAAATTCCGACTTCTGACTACAACTGGAACGCACCAAAAGACATGTGCAATCCAAAGTGTGTGTTTGTTGTTATGCTAATGAATGCAGCTCGGACCTTCCTCAGAACTCTGCATTGTTTTACAACTTCTTTTTTCAACAACTTACATGATGCAAAGCAACGAGGTAATGTATCTCTTTCTAGTTACGTAGCGGTTTTTGATGTGTGACAACAAGCAATTTTTTGAAAACTTCGTATCGTAGTTTTGTATCCGGCTATATATCTCTACTTACAGCCCAGTGCTCTAAGACGTGTCTGAATAATATAAATTTGCTATAGTTTTAATTGTCTTGAACCCGAAGTTGAGTATCCAGGCCAGTCCAGCTCTGTTCGACCCGCCAGAAGGCTAAGGAATAGCATTTATAGATAACCTATTTTGATGCTATAAACTCATCTTCAAGTGTGTATTTCGATCAGGCATATATCTAAAAGTGAGACTTTTTTGTAGTTACTTAGAAACTCACAGTCACTTTAAGTTTGTCATTTTTGAAATAATCTTATTTGGTATTGTGTGCAAGCAAGTTTGTAGGCAAATCCTTATTATTTTCATTAAACAACTCTGCTAACCGTTCCATCTGGTTTTATGTTACCTCCTTTTACCCTTTACCCCTTTAAGAGCCGTGGACATAACACCCCTGATACTGGCAATTGACCCTTCGTCAAGCCCTGCCCCTCACAGGAAGTTGTCCTTCATTAAGCCCCACCCCATTTGGTAACTGTCACCAGGTTAAACAAAATTTGTTGCTGCTGGCCTGGCTTCCATTTCAATCCATTGATATAATATAAATCACAGTTAATTCATTTAAATATTGCTAATATACATTTAAATATTAAAATCTTGGCCTTAAAGAAAGAATAAAGATTTGTAAAGATAACTGACCAAACGTTGAATGACATTTACAGGGGCAACACAGTGGCACGGCAGGTACATGCCTGATAGCAAGAAAGTTGTTGGTGGATCAGGACCTTTTTGTGTGGCGTTTATGTGTTCTCCGCATGCATGCATGAGTTCTCTCTGGACACTCAGGCTTTCTCCCACTTATCACATCCACTAAGGTTGATTGACAACTTTGAACTAGATGTAAATGGTTGGCTGTCTCTCTGTATGTCCTTATGACTGGCCGGCAATTGGTTTAGGGTGTACCCTGCCTTTCACCCACTATCAGGTGGGCCAGGCTCCAGTCCCCATGAAAAGGGATAAGCAGTATAGGTAATGAATGGTTGGATAAATGACTACAGTAATGTCATCAACTTCTGCTCTTTACATCAACAAAATGCCTGAATATTCGACCTACAGATGGTTTGTCAGAAAATCCCAGTAGATCGGCAGATTCGACAAGACTTCGACCAGCCCTTTTGAAACCAACGACCATGCCACTGTTAAGTCCGATAAATTCCTGTTCTTACCCTTTCTGATGCCTGGTTTGACCTTTAGCCAGGAATCATGACCATGTTCTCATGCCCAAATATGGTTGACTTATTAGCTATGTGTGTTAATAAGCAGATACGTGGACATTCCAAATAAAGTGTCTAAAGAATTACATTACAGATTTTCTAGAAACACATGTTAAAAGGATTCCACATGCTGTTTCTGTCAGGTCAAAACCGTTTATCTCCATTTCTCAAGTTGTTTTAATTTGATTATTTGATGTATGTGGTCGACTTCCACCTAGAGTTTTAACCAACTAAGTGTTATGATATTACAATTTAGGTTACATTCAGTCATAGAAGTGTTTTTATTATATGCAACAAAGTAGTAACTTTGGAGATATGAGGATTTACGACAATGTTATATCATTGATAAAGCTTAATAGACTATATGGGGAGTAAATACAATGCTTGCTAATGCTTTGATAAAGCATTTTTAACTGTACTTGTAATGACCTGGTAGTTAATTAAAGCTCTGTATATGATGATTAAGTATTACTAATGGTCTAATAATGCTTGGTGGTGTGTAATTACCATAAAATGTTTCCAGGTGTTTTTCTCCTCTTGAAATAAATCTTACCTTTATATCATAAAATCCCTGTTCTTGAACAGGTTGTACCATGGTGCATGGGGACCACTTACTCATTGAGCGTATAAGTTATTACCATGGGACGTGATGAAATGTAACCTCTAAAAAGCTAATAATGTAAAAACACGGGCAGCTGGAGAAGTCATGAGATCTAAGTGAATTTGTGCTGAAAAAATTTCCAGCCACCGAGATCGAGCTATGTAAATGTATCCACAGCCAGAATCACTCTGGCCCTCTCCGTCCCCGGATATTTACGAGCTCTCATTAGCAAATGACTTTCACACAGGCCTGTGTACTGAATCCTCTCTGCTTTCACTTCATATTGTAAAATAGAAAAATCCACAGAATTAATGTCCTGGAAAATATAGTCGTAATAAAAAATGTAGTGAGCTCTCTCTGAGCAATGCCAAAAACTGTTCCCTCTATTCACTCAAATCAGCTCAATTAACCTGCAGGAGAGAGCGTAGGGTTTTAATTCATTACCGCCCACACTACGACAATAGGCATGTGTTCAGCGAGGCTGTAGACTGACAGAGATTCCTGCACTGGAACTGCGGTTTGACTTGAAGCCAAAGCAGGAATGCTGACTCCCAAATAATGGCAAAAAAGCAAGAATAAAAGCTCAGTGTGATCTTTAATCCTGCCTGGAAAATGTGCTGATGTGACGCATTTGAAGAATATGCACCAAAAGTTTAGAAATTCCTAATTTGTAATGTTATAAAAAACAAACAAACTTTGAAATAGCAATCAGTCTATTTGGAGTGATTCAGATCATCAAACAGTTTACGATAATTGGAAGAAACTTAACAAATAAACATGCTCCAAGAATATAAACCTTGTAAACTAATTGCTCTGTCACACTGTTAACAAATGCTTGAAAAATGTCTGGCGCCATTCAGATCACCACAAGAAACAAACAACTTGTCCCTCGTGCCATGACCAGCATTCCCTTAAAGTGTACCCCAAGTCTAATAAAAGCACTTGTTATTAGTTATATTAGTTATTAGCAGAGTTATTAGTGAAAAAAAAACAAAAAACTGCCCTAATTTACAACGTTAAAAAGCCTGTTAAATAAGTCTGACTGATGCTGGAAATGTCATCAAATTCAATTCAACACTGTAAAAATGCAAAGTTAAAAGCCGTAACAAATCTATCTGCATTTCATCTGAGTTTTTTGAGTAGCCTTGTCTGATAAGTGGGTTAATTACGAGGATTTTGATGGCACCATTCGCTGCCATGTCCTGATAGTGTTCTTCCCAGATATCTCCCATAAGGGACAAAGCTTGCTATTTCATTTATTGACACTATTTACCAGTGCCATGGGCCTCCAGCAAACCCACTTCAAAAGACCCATTAATCGATAAGATGTTAACAAATTTCCAATTTGACCCAAATTTAAATGAACAAGAGCATGGGGGACATGTGAAAGGTCAAAGTAATTGTTTCTAATGTTCATCCCTTGCTTGAAACTTGATATCTCCAGGAAATTGTTACGGATTTCTTTTGAATTTCCAAACTGATCAGTATTTATTTATTTATTTATTTTTTTTGTATTTCTGACCTTGACGGTCATGGTCCCTGGACCAAGGCCTGTCCCTAGCCAACTAGAATTTTCTTTTGAGGCTCTGAGACCCACTTAGTCTACCCACAAGTCGAGAACTGCTGCACTGGTAGATTGTGTCTGGAGCTTGATCCTTCATGGATTTTCCCTATAGCATGGAGAACTACAAAAGCACTCGGAGAGCGCAGACCTCCGCCAGCACCACAGTTCTCAGTCATATTGTGATTTTCACCGTAAATCTTAGTCCTACCTTTATTTCATCTCAATATTTCGATTCCTTGACCACGAAAACATACCATTAGCAACTAGCATCATCATGATATCTATTTTAGTTCAGTAGTTATTCACGAAAATCACATTTTTCGTCATGGCGGATCCAGACGGTGATCTGGATCAACACCAGAATCGAATCAGTTCTTCCTTTTCCCATGCTGAACATTTCCTGAAATTTTCATCAAAATCCATCCATAACTTTTTGAGTTATTTTGTTCACAGACAGATGGACGGTCAGACAGACAAACAAACTCTCCCGAAAGCATAACCTCCTTGGCAGAGGTAATAAGTGATCCAGGACACCTCAGGGTGAATTTATCTTTTTAGAAAACAATAAGTAAGTAAAAACAGCAGCTCAGAGTTGGACTGCTGAAGAACGCAGAGTTTTAATTCATCAAAAGTATGACTCGTCAATTTTTAAGTCTTTGTGTTCACTTGAGCCGTGCACATAAGCTATAAAGACACCATTTGAACTACACAGTCACACAAAGTGGCTGATGATTCCTCACTGTCCTCTGCGATGCGCATCTATCTGCTTCTTTGTGCTCATGGCACACGGAGAAGCGAGTACAAAAAGATGCTGAGCAATTTAGGAGTTATTTAGATCAAATGTTCACATGTACTTGAGTTGCACTGCAATATGAATGACAACATCAGTGCTGCTGTATCATTGCTGCAATTCATGTTGTGTCTGATATTTGTCTTTTTTTCCCTTTCCTTACTTGGGCTCACTCTATGCACATTCTGTTCGCATTTGCAGCTGATGCGCCCCCTTGTGCAAAATTTGGCCCCCCATGGATCAGGGCCCTACGCACAGCATGCGTCGGTGGGATAGTGCCCTTGCTCAGTGATCAGGAGGTTGCAGGTTCAAGCCCAGCTCCGGACGACACATGCCTATGTGTCCTTGAGCAAGACACTTAGCCCCAAGTTGCTCCCACTGCTGCGTCAGTGGCGTGTAAATGGGCATGAAAGGATGTGAATGTGTTTGGTATACTAATGGATAATTAGCGTCGAGGCTCAGAGCCATCAGTGAGTGAATGTAAGGGTGAATGGGTGTGAATGGGAAACTGTGACCTGCGGTGTAAATCAGCGTTGAGTAGTCAAAAGACTAGAAAAGTGCTATATAAGCTCAAATCCATTTACCTTTTACCATAGGTAGGGGCCTCATATTTATCCCAATATTACTAAACTTAGTCACGATAGGAAACAACAAGCCTGACCTCTTCATCTATGACTGAACTTTCCCTGTCCTCTAAATGTATACCTCATACGGCCATAAACCTGTCAGATCATGGTTCTGATTTTGTGTAATTTAGCACAGAAAGCTACAGCCTCACTTTTGTTTTTTTGCACCTTCATAAATTTCCAAAAGATTTAAGCCCAAGGTGCTCCACATGACAGAAGAGCGTGCGAATGATATTTAAACAGTTAAATACTGTTTATCATCTCTGTTTGAATACAGTGCGTATATTTACAGAATGATTAAATATTATTCCAAACTTTCTGCGTTGCCGGGCGGTGTGTCAGCCTTATCAAAGGTGATACCATCTGGCGTGCCAGGCCCGATGATTGAGTGACTACTGAGTGCATGGCATATTGCCGGCTGGCAGGTGGATGCATTAAAGCCATCCCCGGAGAGTCAGCAGTGGCAGGCAAAGCTGAACACACTGCCTCTGCCTCAGCTGACATCCTTAGGACGCCGCAGTCGAGCATGCATCATTTCTGAAGCGGACGGCGTCCATACGTGCTGAAAACTGAGCCGCTGCGGGAGAACACGCTGTCATACATGATACAGACAGCAGCATGGTGACTCAGGGACAATAGGAGAGCACATGCAGGGAGGACAGTGAGTTATTATGCTGTGTGCAGGCATGTGAGAGCGGCAGAGGCTGGAGCTGCACTGAGGAGAGCTGAAAAATAACAGGGGTGCTGAGATATGGGCTCTTTTGTGGTCTTTTGTTGCCTGATGTAGGGCTAATTCTAGAAAAAAAATGTGAACAACATCACAAAAGACACAAAATCCCCAAACTAATGCAACTCTTGTGTTCCCTGAATTTCAATATTCAATGAAATTTACAAACTGTCAAAGGCAGGCTTAACAGACATATGAAGAGATGTCTTTGCTGCAATCAGTGATATAGTTCAGTTTGGTTTAAAGGAGGGGCAGTAATTAGTTTAACACTGAAAAAAACTGTTTCCATTAGAACACTTGCTCAATTGCTCAAAATCTGTTGGATTTTTGGATTAAGCAAATGCAGGGCAGTGATTATCAATACAGCTTAAATGATAATAAGCAAGAAATGTTTGAAGCCCGAAACTCCACTAAGATATTCCTGACATTATTAGCCAAGTCTTTTCGTGAACATGGGGGAAACTGATGGATAAATGGATGGATGTTAGAAGTGTTGAATGGATGCTTTGATAAAAAGAGATAATTGTTCAACAAGTGGACATATGGACAGACAGGTGGGTGAATAGATGTCTGTGTTCTTAAATAGGTAGGTTTGCAAAAAGATGATCATTTTGATAAATGATTGATGGATAAATGGATGGACATACAGTATATGGTGGATGTAGCAATGGATATTTTGAATGGATATACTAATCAAAGATTGATTTTGATTAATGGATGGATGATAAGGAAAACAGATGAATGGAAGAATGAAGAAGTTGATACTAGGATTGTTGAGTGGGTGGACTGATGAAAAGATTGATAAATGGATGGATGGTCAGATTGATGGATGATGAAGGAATGGATGTTGGACTTGCTGAATGGATGGATGCATAGATGATAAAAGGATGGATGTTATGATTGTTGAATGATGAAGATCCATCGGTGATGGGATTGATGATGTTAGACGCGTTGAATGGGTGGATTTGTGAATTAATTATTATTTTGAAAAATGGATGGATGGACGGATGGATTAAGGTGGGGATCTAGGTGGTGTGTTAACAGGACCACTGTTCACACTCCTTACTCCATTGGTTTGTCAGGTTACAGTATGGTTAGGAGCAGTAGAAAATCAGGCCTTTGCTAACTTTGGTTGGGAGGGAGGATTCGGGCCACAAATCAGACTTACTATCTTGTTTTTATACTCTAGATTTCAGAGTCAGATGTAAGAAGCATATTGTTATTAGACTTAATCAAACTGGAGAATTTAGTGCATTTAGACTCTAGCACTAAATATTTGATTTGAGTAAGATTATAAAGTCATATTAAGCTTGGCATCTTCATGATTTAAGTTTTGCTTTTAAATCAAACATGGTCTGAACTGGTTGAGAGTTTAATGGCTGTAAACAAATCCCATTCAAAGACAAAACACTGACAATTAGCCCTTTTCCATTAGCCCTACTCGAATCTAATCGACTCTACTTGGCTCTACTCTACTCGCCTTGTGCTGCTTTACCATTAGCCCCAGTCGCCTGCCCAACGGGGTGCAGTGTCCCTGAGCGGCTCTGCGGTGACGTCATTTTGAGTGCGACACAACAATCTGTGGCTTTTTGTCTCAAACTGAGTAAAAAAGGAAACCAGAAGAAGGCTGCAGGAGGTAAGAAGAAATACTCCTTGAGAAGCACGGGAGAGTTTTGGAAGCTATACAACAGAATGAAACAGAGGACGAGAGCAATCGAACTGCAAAGAAAAGACATATGAGGGTAAGCTAATGGTAGCTACCGCTAGCATGCTAGGTCGTCGCGCTCATGACTCATCAATGATGACATTGTCTGACCAATCAGTAGCCGGCATCTTTTGGTATCGACTCAGCTCACTTGGAACCAGAGCAGAGTAGGTACTAAAACTAGCTTGTTTTAGGAGGTACCGGGCTAGTGGAAACACGCTGCAAATCGAGTAGAGCCGAGTAGAGTAGGGCCAAGGCGTGCTGGTGGAAAAGGGCCAAATGTTTGAGCCTCAAACAAACAAACAAAAAAAAAAAACATTGGGACCACGCTAGAAAAAGGCCTCAACATTGCAGGAGACCCCACTCACCCAGGCCACCTCGTGTTCTCCCCTCTCCCCTCAGGAAAAAAAGGTACCAGACTATTAAAGGAAAAGTTCGGTTCCTGCAGCTTTTACATTGTTTATAGAATGAAGAACAACAATATACTCACCCAGAAGGCTTTCCTGATGCAAACGGTGCCGGAGATATTTAGATCCAAAATCGAGCAGCGGACACCGATATAATGGTAGCCTGTAGGGCATAGATCGCCGCTCCTAAAAACTGCATTAATCGTCCAAAAACTCATGTTTTTCACCAATATTCCATCATGATTCGCGCCGAATGGACCGCCATTGCAGCCTGTGTCTCTCCACACAGCGCTGTGTGGCTGAACTAACCTCTGAACTGACGAGTTTGTTTACATGCTCTTCATGCGCAGTACTCTCTGGAGCGTTGCGATCGCTTCCTCATTTCTATAAGCTCCTTATCTGTATACTGTGGCTCCAAACTGTAGGGACGTCCATCATATTCAAAGCCCTCCTCCACAACATCTTCATCCCATAGATATTGGTCCATTTTGCACAAAACTGGAAGAAGAAAGTTGATTTGTAGCTGCCGATCTTCCCTGAAACAATGAGCCGCACTTTATGCGCAAAGGGCATGTAAACAGCTCGTCAGTTCAGAGGTTAGTTCAGCCACACAGCTGTGTGGAGAGACACAGGCTGCAATGGCGGTCCATTCGGCGCGAATCATGATGGAATATTGGTGAAAAACATGAGTTTTTGGACGATTAATGCAGTTTTTAGGAGCGGCGATCTATGCCCTACGGGCTACCATTATATCGGTGTCCACTGCTCGATTTTGGATCTAAGTATCTCCCGAAGCACCGTTTGCATCAGGAAAGCCTTCTGGGTGAGTATATTGTTGTTCTTCATTCTATAAACAATGTAAAAGCTGCAGGAACCGAACTTTTCCTTTAAGTGCCACACCAACAGACTGAGAAACAGCTTCTACCCTCAAGCCGTGAATCGCCCCACCCACCCTTCCTGTCTGAGTGACATCTAAGACAACAGCCCCAGTCATGTACATAAAAAATCCAGTTATTTGTATTTATTTAATTCCTTTTTATAACTTTGTCAACATAATATGTTTATAGCTCTTTTGTGCCGCCACAGAGGATGCCAAACAATGTTTCACTGTACAAACTCTGTTGCATAACTTGTTTGAATAGTGACAATAAAGAACTATTCTATTCTATTCAAACCCTTGTTTTTCCTCTAGTGTTCATAACCAACATCCCCAAACTTTTGACAAACATTAGAGTTTGCTTTTAAAAGAGCTTAATAAGCTTAAAAACATCATTAAGCTGAAGTTACTGGTTTAGAAATAAATGGTTTGCTTGTTGGGGACAGCTTTCAGCCTCTGATTTATCTGGGAGCCAGTATTAGAAAAATGAACTTGTAATGATGGAAAAAGTTAACCAGTGCATTAGTGTGACTCACTGATGTGCCTTTAATGGCTTTTGGATAAAGATGGAGAGTCAGGGCACTGAGGAGCAGAGCGTTGGATACAAACTCACAGACATTTTTGCAGTATAAGTTTTACGATGATTTAGGTTTTTGTCTTGATTTTGAGTTAAGAATCCTACCAGATGTATGTGTTAACATCTGTAACAGCAGGAACAAACCAGCTTTAAGTCTGTCTATATCTTAAAAGCTTTAAGTGTTAAAACAAATCTGTGTCTCCTCTCAAACTCTGCGGTTACATTATGACCTGCTTTTCGTTTAACTTCAGCCCAAGCCATTGAGCAAACAAGAGCAGAGGTACTGCTGCCAGGGGTAGAACATTTGCGGAAAATGGGACATCCATTTCCTAAATATACATCTTTTTTTTCTACAGATTGAACATGGGTCCTGACATTAGCAGGAGCAAGAGACGATATATACATGAGGGTGGACACATGCTCATCAGACTGTCAGGTCAACTCTTTTAGGCAAGAAATGTCCAGAATGAACCAAGGACAAACATCCACTCTGACTCAAGGATCAATCATTTAGATTTTGGAGGTCATGGGCTCATTCCTTGCTTTGGGATTGAGGGATATTTTAGTAATTTTGAAGTTGGGTTGTTACAAGGACTAAACAATATTAACCCATTCATGGTTACTACAGTAGATGAAACAATTAGAATAAATGAATATACCCTTTAGGTTGCAGTACCATGTCCAACTACTGGGTGGAAAATTCCAAATCTGTGTCTCAAATTTCAAAAAAATATCATGTTGCATATTTTTTTCCATATCTACATATTGCATCATAAATCCAAAACAGCCAGCAAAGGACAAATTTGGTTTTAGATTTCACACAATGTTGTATGTTCTATTAAAAAATTTGGTGTAAGTCAATGGTAAATAGTTTGATTGCTGCAAACATATATATACTTCAGATTTTTTTTCTTTTATTAACTCTTAACAAACATTTTTAGAAGACGTGTTTGTGGATCCTCATCAAGTTCCACTAAATTACTACTGTGGTGGACAGATGTATAGCTCCCACAAAAATGAACATAAAAAATGACTTTTAACTTGTTGAAAGTAAAAATTAATTAAAAAGAATATGTCTTTGAGATTTAATAATTCATGCACGAAAGGGTTAAGGTAAGTAAAGGAGCACTGCACCTTTAAGAAGAACAAGCTGAGACTTCAAGTTTAGTACACTGCTGTTGTTGGGTGGTTTATTCCCCGTACTTTTGTGAATTTATGTAAAAACAGTTAAAAAACTGTCTGGTTGATAGCACAACTGGGCAAAACAAAAAATTCAGAATGCCTTTTTTACACCAAGATATTCTTTATGAGCTGAAGTAGATACAAAAGGAACAGAGAGCACTAAAAATGGTCTCAATGTAAATTCTTTTGACTCTGTAGATGCACAAAGTGACTTTTGTTAACCGGACTACACAGAGGAAAAGTTCTTGAGACAGAAATAGAGGACCAAATAGTAGTGATGTTATTTCAATGGTTTCTTTAATTTGTGACAAAATCTATGATCTTACCTATTTTTTAAGTTTTCTCTGTTAAACCACTCATTGCAATCAAACTTCACTAGATTTAAGGTCATTTACAATCATAAGAACATAATCCGTTATCCTCAGCTCATTATCATCTTGGATATTCTAAGATGCACATGCTGAAATTTGACATATTCAGTTTCCTTTACTTGTTTATTTTCTTGACGTTGCCCAAGTTCATGCTCTGGTACATGTTGGAGAAATAAAGTCGACACCAATTGACCTCAGTTCTTATTACACATCAAGATTTGTATCACTGAAAAGCCCTTCTTCTACACCCACTACTGCACTGCAAACCACCTGGCTGCAGATCTAGTTTGACTGAATGCCATTAAAATCAAATACTTGTAAAGAGGAAAGTGTCATATCACATGGTAAACTGGTAAAATTAAGTGTAATGCAGTTAAAGCTTGGAGGAATGGTTAAAATGATGGAGAACTTTGCATTTATCCATTATTCTTGTGAAAATAAGCCACAAACCAGCCTCCAACCACTCCATTTACATACAGGATTCAAGGCCCGCATAGCTTCCAAGAATAATTCATGGATTAGGTCTATTGTATTTCCAGAGCTGTGCAGGTATGCGACAGGCTTCATTTACATTTCTTTGGCTCGCGCTGCACAGACTGCGAGTGTCCCTACACAGAGCCCGAGCGGGGGTTTTCCTGTTGCCTGTTGATGTCATGTCCCAGCAGAGAATAAACGGAGAGTGTTTCCTGTTGATATTAGGATGTCAGCTCCCATCTGTTTGTGCAATCACACTGAAAGGCAGACGCGCAAAAACAAAAAGAAAATATAGAAGAAAAGAGTTGACCTCTTCCACCGGGACACATCCTGACTGGGCATCTGCTCAACTCTCTCTGACCGCACCTCCATCCTCCCATTGAAGCTGTCTCCTCTTCAAACAATGACACACACAAACACAACGTCAGCTGCACATCCACCTTTACCGCTATCAAATATTCACAGCTCCCACCACGCCATCCAAATTCTCTGGTGGACGTATATAATCATTCAAAACAAATGGTGCTTGAAAATGGGGCCAAATTGAGGAGAAAGGGGGGATGCTCCAGAACTCAACTGGTCGTAACAATCAGTTTTGGGTTTCAAAGCCTCTTTACTTTTGGATTGAAACTCACGAAACATGTATGGCACTAACGTTTACAGTCTTATTAAGCATCAATATGAATATTATCAGAAATGAATCTTCATTTCATCTTGAAAGGCCAAATAAAAACAGCTCATTTCACTGTTTGACCGTCTCTCAAGCTCACGTAGGCGTACCAGATCATGCTGTGATTGACATTCTTGTTGGCTCTGCATACCAAATCCTTGAATGTGCCAATCAAGACATGAGGCGCAGCTACAGTAAATAGTAAGTTTGAGTCATTTGAGGCCAAGAAAAAGAAACCCTGCCAACTGAAATTTCCAATACACATCCATGATCAGTCAATTGGTTTACAAGCACAGACCAATCAGGCTTTAGTAATATTCTCTTTAGACTTTAAAAAAAGTTCTGTCCTTGTCTTGGTAGACATAAGCCTGATTAAATCTATTTTTATAACAAAAACACTGCTACAGTGAAGGATATGTGCCCATTTTAACTATTAACTGTAGCACCTTCTTCATGTTTAACAGTTATCAACAAGTTAGTAAGAAGCTAACTGGTTGGTAACTGTTAAAGGAAGCAAATGAACAATAGATAGATAGATAGATAGATAGATAGATAGATAGATAGATAGATAGATAGATAGATAGATAGATAGATAGATAGATAGATAGATAGATAGATAGATAGATAGATAGATAGATAGATAGATAGATAGATAGATAGATAGATAGAAGCAGATTAGTATGATTAGTCCCTGATGGTTTTTTTTTTTTTTCGATTTGATAAAAAAGCCTGTCAGAAATTCCTCATGGTCTTAATTATTATTTTGTCCATCACAAAATCAACACTCTGAGATTAATTGATCCGTGGACAGTCTGTCATTATGTCCCTTCCTCTCGTGTCCATCTGTTTGCAGTGTGAAAGGGAGCAGCTCAATCTGATTTATGTATTTTCTAATTAAACTCAGAAAAGGCGAAAATATGGAAAAATATGAGAATAAATAAATAACCACAAGAAACAAGGTAAAACAGCAAATTTACTTTCATAACATACATGAACTGTGCATTCATGGCATCACATGCAAAGTTGATTCTAAAACCCAGGATTATTGAAAACACACATTTGAGCCTGTGTCATTGCTGAAACTATTTTTTTTTTTTAAACAAAGTCCTGCTTACAAATAAATATTCTGACATGAATTTTTTATGTATTGTTTTGTTTGGATGTCTGTCTATGACAAAACAAAATGTTAATAATCATGTTTGGTTAGGACGCAGTTTGTTGAAATTTACCCATATTTCCAGTAAATTGCTATACATTCCAATAACAATGTCCTTTCCAGAATATTTTACATCATATTTACTCTTAAATAGTTTAATGCTCATCTGTGAAGCTCCTTCATCTTCCCCTTAACTTCTGTATTTATTATTAGGTTGTGCTTTTGTTCTTTTTATGCAACTTTGGATATATTTTGTAATTTTTTTATATATACCCAAGTCAATTTTAAACTTTTTGTCTACACCTATTTTCATACTTATGTTATTCCTCCTGATCCTTTCTTTTTACTTGAATTAGATTTTGATTGTTTTCCAGTGCACCTAGTCAAATTCCTTGCATGCCCAAATAAATACAAATTATGGTTCTGATTGTGATTTCCAAAATTCTTCAAGTTAACCTCCTGTGGAAAGTTTCTTGAAAGTTTAAAGAAATATATCAGACATTTTTCATTTCCTTGAAACCCTAAAGTCCACACCCCAAAATCCATGTGTACCGTAATTCTTCTTATGAAATAATGGCACAAAAGTATGGTGATAAATCGCTAGGGGTTAAAAGTAGTCAGAGAACTATTAATGTTCTCACTCTTATGTGCAGTGAAGGGGGGATTTGGGGGTTGCTTACATGCCAGTAAATGTTTTTTGGAATAAAAGCTCAAACTTGGCTGCAGTTACTTTAAATTATGTACTAACACACTCATGTTTACTCTACTCACAAGGGAGGAGAAAGAAAAGTTCATATTTAATGACTCACGGTGATGTGGACCAAGGGATACCATGCTTAAACAAACTGAGAGACAACAGAAGCAGCACCAAATACATAAATGTGAGTCCTAGAAACTAAAAGGAAGTGGTGTAAAAGCAGAGTGTAACTTTTCCACATTTACAACGGCAGAGGTTGTAAAACAGAGAAGTGTTTGCCTCTAAATCAAGCTCTGCTGATGATCTTCCCCACACTCTCTGATTAATACGACAGGAAGCTTTTACATGAAAGCATATAAAAGCACTGTGGAGCCTGTTTCCTGCTCCTGCAGTTTAAATTGTCCTCTATAGTGCTGCTAGATTGGAAGCAGTTGAGGAAATGGAGCTGTGTGCACAGATGGGAGCCCACACAGCCCCACCTCCCCTCTGCAGCGACGGTAAAAATGCTATGTTCGTTTCTCGACGTGTGTTTGTGCAGGCCTCTCTTTGCGCTCGCATTTGTCACAGTCTGTATTTAGGTACGCGAAGGTCACCCATGCGTGTGTCTCATTTGCGTGTACGTGTGCGTCTGTGTGGGTGAGCACAGCTTGAGCCCGACTGTTGACACTGGCTCGGTGACAGTCTGAACGCTCGGCTGTGTTGACGAGTGGGAGTCCCGCCCCGCCTGCCCCCTTTGTGGGGGAACGAATATTAATAATTCAAAGTGATCTCAGTGTTGGCTGCCTGTGAGGCTGCTAGCCGCTACCTCGGGATGAGCTGATATTACTGTTGCCTGAAAGGCCGCAGACAGGCGGGCAAAAGGAGGAGAAAAGCTGCGATGCTTGGCTAAAAGGCTCCCCTGAGGTTTGTGCTATCAGCTCAACTGGGGTGAGAGGAATGTATTACTCTGCGACGACAGACAAAAAAACAAAAAAACACACAGTGGATCCACTCCCTTTGGTCCTGGTCTAGATGTGCATAAAGAAATAAGTCTCTGTTTGGCTGGCTGCACACAAAAAAAAAGATGGGCAACAACCAAGCCACATTCACTGTCACTTAAATCAACCTTCCTTCTCATTCTGATACTAGATTTGGACTTCATTACCATATCTACATGCTCTGAAACACTGCCATGTGATTGGCTGATTAGCTATTTGTATTGATGAGCAGTTAAACAGCTGTGCCTCATAATGTGGCCATAGTAATGCTCTTTTTTGCCCGTACTTGACCCTATCCCCAAAATAGTTGTGGTCAATTGTAAAGCCTCCAAAGAGCTTGAGTGTACGCTAACTGGCCACTTTATTAGGTACACCTTGCTGTCACTGGGTTTGACCTCCTTCTACCTTCACACCTGCCTTAAAGCTAGGCTTGGTAATCTGATTTAGATACACTTTTTGTCATACTGCTTAAAATGGTCTTTATGACCCAATCAATTCATAAAATGTTCTTAAAATAGAGTGATACATATCCGCTATCTACAGCAGGAGTGAAACTGGCCAACTAATAAAATCTTTGTCGCCCACATTTTAAACCAATCGAATCCTGTCGCCGCTCCGCCCGTCTCCTCCCGATTCATTTTGCCTGCATGCACAGACTCTGATTCAGTGAGTGAAGCCGAGCTGAGAGGGATCCAAGTCCGTTGGAGAATGCTTACCTGTCAAGTTTTGGCTTTGAAAACAAGGGAAGCCCGCTATGAGTCGTCCCACAACCCCAACCAAGCTCAAATATCCCTCACATTTTAAGACAGGTGTACAAGAAATCTAAAATAAACCGTTTGTCTTTCTTGGTTTGTCCTGTTGGCTCTAATCTCCCAACAGCTGCCACCCAGGCTACTGCAGGTGGACGTTCTCACGAGGCTTCTTCTTCTTCTTCGGTTTATGGCAGTTGGCATCCATCATTTTGGAGCATTACCGCCCCATTCAGGCTAGTTACAGAGTTCAGTTTGGAGAGGCAGAGGAATGTTTTTATTATTATATCGTCACACAGGAGATTTACGGGACTTCGGCAAAGAGGATAAAATATGTAAAATACGGTAGTTTCATGGCCAAAACGGAAGACTTGACAGCTTTGTGGAGAATGTCAGAGGAACTACCTATACCCCGATCAACATCGGACTGTGAGTACTAACTAACTTTCCATGTTTGTTTTTTAAACTTTACTATGATAATGTTTTTGTGTTATCTTACCGCTGACTGAGACATGACTTGGTGTAGTGTAAAACATAAACGTTGTGCTGGGGGCCTGTTTGGAGTTGAATCAGTCTTCTGGTTGTGAATTAGCCTCGCCTGTGCATATGAGCCGGAGCCCTGAGGAGATACTTCATTCAAATTCATGCCAGTTTTCCAAAATTACCGACCCTAGCTTTAATTCTTTGTGACATGGATACAAGAAGTTGCTGGAAACAGATGTTTGAGATTTGGGTCCATGTTGACATGACAGCATCTTTCAGTTGACCTATATGATCAACCTCTTAACCTCATCCCAAAAGGTGTTCTAATGGTTTTAGATCTGGTGACTGTGAAAAGCACTGGAGAGCAGTGAGCTCTCTGTCATGTTGATGATACCAGTTTGAAATGAGTTAAGTGTTTTCTTGGTGGGAGTAGCCATCGGGAGATAAAAACACTGGTCTGTATAAGGTGGACATTGTCAGCTGCTCAGTTAAATCATGACGAAGATTGATGAAGGTTAAGATTTTGCCATGCTGCTTAGAGACCACGGTTTTAAACTTTCTGGCAGCAGCCGCCAGACAGCAGCCAATCACATCGAAGGAAGGAGAGAACCTGGAAATAGCAGACTTTGCACGTCAGAGCAAACAAAGAAGAAGCTCATAATGTTGATGCTGGGGTATCTGGTGCTCTACAACACAGCTCTATCTTTGTATAAAGATAACCAAAAGTAAAAAATGGGCATTTTGATGTGGGCTCTGCTGTGCAATGAGGCAGTTTTCAGGGTAGTGTCTGTGCTGCGGTGTGAAAAGGACTTTATTTGCAAAGAGCTGTTGATTGAGTTCAAGTCATCTCCAACCATTCTGGCCATTCTCTAAGCTCCAACATATGCATGCATGCAAATATGCATCACTTAAACCATCTTATCAATCTCATTCTGATGCCCAGTTTGAACCTCAGCAGTAATTACCCATTTGTGTTAATTTGCAGTTGAAGGTGTACCTAATAAAGTTTCCTGTGAATTTTTATAGTTAATAAGAGTGTAGAATTCAGCCATAGGGCTCTGTTTATATGTTGTGTATACCCTTTGTGGAGCATAAATAAGCCCTCAGGGAGAATCAAATGCAAACAGAATGATGCTTTTCATTTTTATTTGACAAACTGTGAGCATCCTTGACAGTAATATCAATCTGTTTTGATGCCTCTCAAAATGCCCTGTTTCTGTTTACCCACAATCATTCCTCTGTTTTTCCTAATTCCCCTTATTCTAACCACTCCAGGCTCCAGTTTCAGGTAATACATTTCAAACAACAAAAACACTCAGTGAAAACTTTTCCTGCCTCAAACAGAGAGGTGGAGGCTGAAGAGTTGGTGTCAGCTCGATGTTGTGCTCCTGCATCATCCTGCAGTGAGACAGGATGAGGTCTAATCTAACTCACACTGTTAGTCTGATGCATCTGCTTTCGCCCCGCTGCCACATGAACTACCTCAATCTATCCATGTGATGTCACATGATGGCAGCCATCATCACGCCATGCACAAATCACCAGAGCACAGACACATACAAGGATTAGACGCTAACAAATTGACAGCTTACTGTCTGTGGCATATGTGAATAAATCAAGCAGGAAAAAGGCGGGGAATTGTCAACCTGGATTCTCCTCAGGTTTCTGCTGTTTATTGGAGTCATATTTCTTCTTTAGACTGATCCCAAGGTGTGAGGCATGTAGTCAGGCAAGAAAAACATGAATGTAAAATCAAAGAGTTTGTTGGTATGAGGATGAGAATGTCAAAGACCAACAGCTTCAACAATATATGATGTGTATTGATGTTTCACTCAAGGCCACAAAAGAGCCTTCTCCAAGCAGAGAAAATAAGTCAGAAGGCACAAAGAGACAATTATTGTTATGGTATCATATATTTCTGCTCTTGTATGACATCTTAAGAGCTGTACTGAGGGAGTGAAAGGTAGCTGACTTATTTAAAGTGCGATTGGCGGATTACATTTATTTTGACATTTATACAAACTTTGTCTGGCAATTTCTCTTTCAGAAAGGTTGGTTGATTTGGGATGATCGGAAAGTTTGTATAAGCTCTAGTCTACCTGATAATAGGAGGCCAGTAAATTTCTAAGCAAACAGAGTTTAATGTGCTGTGGATGTATAATGATATAATGATGATATAATGCTGATAACAGTTGTATGAGATCTTGACCAAATAACACCACAAGCATCTCAATATCAAAGGTTCACTCCACATCAGACATGTTTGATGAGAGATTCATCAACGTGCTGTTTATGCTGCAACAGTAGCAACCACCTCTACATTATCCGATTGGCCTGTTATGAATGTTATTCTATGTCCAATCACCTGCAGGATATGATTTTGAAAGGTTCTGCCAGTTCCCAAACGCTTTCTATGGATTATTAGAAAGGCACAGATCTATCATTAAAGGTGCAGTTTGTAGAAACTGGCATTTTAGCAACATCTAGTGTTCAGATTTTGGAATGAGCCCATCCGTTACTAAAACACCACTTCACTAAGCAATGAGAGCTGGTGAAGACCAAAAAGGATTGTGGGCAGGGCATCTTTTTCAACAGTTGTTTTGTTCATTTATTGTTGTACTATTATTTTTTGTAGATCCTAGGTCAGTTAAGATGATGATTATAAGTGTTTGTAAACTTTTGTAGACTCATATTCAAAGTTTGTGTCTCGCTCTTTTTTTTAAGCCTTTTTTGAGCATTTTGTGCATTTATTGATAGGAGAAAGACAATGGATAGGCTTGTGAAAGGGGGTGAGACACTTAGCAAACTGGTCACAGGCTAGATTGGAACCTGGACCAGCAGGAGCATGTGTATGGGACGTGCATGGTTGCTAACCACTCCGCCAAACCAGCACCCATCTCACTCTTTTTGTCCCCAAATTCCCCCAGTAGACGACATGGCGAATCATTATGTCATTATGTCATTATGTCCACAGAGGGGAGACCCGCTGTACATAAATATATGGGAATGATTGTTGCGAAGAATAATTTGACCTTTGTTCAATTTATGTATTCAGTCATGTATCCAACCTCTGTACAACTCTGTACACGTGTTCATGATCATTTAACCTTGTAACCTTTTCATGTATTTGACTGTATAACCCTGCTTAATCCTCTCATATAATCATGTTTGTAATCATTATCTAGCTTATGCATATTTTTGACACTCACATGACACTCATCCACATGCCTTAGACATCTCTTAGCACATATCTCATATACTGATTGTCTGACCTTAAGTGTCTAACCTCGTATGGAGACTGTCTATCGACTCTAATCAGAGCGTCGAGGGACATCTTCCATACCAGGTCAGTACGGCTCGTTCCAAGACACTTAGGTACGGAAGTCATCCCACACACACCTCTTCCCTGACACTCTCTGAAAAGAGAGGAAGACATGACATGTTTTCAGATCAACATCCAGCTTCTTGTTGAGTGTTTGTATCTCCAGCGCTGTTACTTCAATCCCATCTTTTTGCCTTCAGTTGTCTCATCGTTCTTCATTTTTGAGTTATGTCAGGGGTTTTGTGGTACGAACCGTCAAAGTTATACTGAGCTCTTAGTATTGCGAAGGGACAAAATCCCGACAATTGTACACCTATTTCAATGGAGTTACATACAAAGAGAAACATCAAACCCTATATTCACCATTTATGTTTGGTGAAATGCTGCCAACTTCTACACACTACACCTTCAAGGCAAAGTATGAGATTGCCTTAGGCCTCTAATCAGTAAGGGGCGCCCAACCAGTTGCCCCCATCCCAATCAGCAGGGGCCCAAGGCCACCAGCCAGTGCCCCAGTATTGTCATTGAACATTATAATAGCATACTAAACAATCAAATAACATAACAAACAAACAAAAACATCAGAATGTCAAATTCATATTATCTGGTATTTGCTAAGGTTAAATTGTAATTGTTCATTTTCACTCTCAACACACACCTCCCTCTCTTTATCTGAAAGAAACACATACACAGACTCACAAACTCATATTTATCTGTTGTGATTTTTTTCCAAATAAATATTTGGCATTTTTTATACATTGATTTTGGATAAGATTTTATTCACACAGTCTGTTCACTCAATTTTAACATAGTGTGTGTGTTGCCTTTGAGGTGGCCCTTTCTGCTTTTTGTGCTAAAAGAACAGATGAAGAGGGGTGCTGGTTTGGCGGAGTGGTTAGCACCCCATGTACTTGCTTCTGCCGGTCCGGGTTCGAGTCCCGCCTGTGACCAGATTGCGGAGTCTTCCCCTACTCTCTCAGCCTCTTTCACAAGCCTATCCACTGTCTCTCTCCTATCAATAAAGGCTCAAAATGCCCAAAAATACATTTTAAAAAAAAAGAAAAAAAAAGAACAGATGAAGAGGGCTATGCTCGCCTTGGGCCCCAAAAATGCCAAGTCATCAACTGCTATTAGACAGACTGACAGACAGATATATAGCCTACTTAATGAATTAATTAATTAATGAGCGAATGAGTTAAATTCTGGCTGATGGACTTGTGAAATGTATTGAACAGTCCATCTGGTGTGTCAAGCTAAATGGTCAAATAAAAATGGGCTATTTTAACCGCTAACAGTTTTGTTTGCTTTGGAGCATAGAAAGGGCAGCACTTTAACCTTCAGTGTTTTCTGACTGGCAAAATGCTATATACAATGGCTTCAAAATGTGCATCAACTGGCCTACAATCATGTGTCCACTTCAGATGCACTTGCGTAAAACAGAAGGAACAGGTTCTTTCATGTGGTTAAGCTGCATTCAGGACTTAACAGGGGTTAGGTTTACAGGTCAACAGCTGTTTCTTAGAGATCTTAAAGAAAACATTTGAAGTATTTAACCCTGTTAGAGGGGTCAGAATCTTTCTCAGCTTTAGTGGCAATTATGTATGTTACAGCACTGAGGGGATTCGGAGAGACAACTCGACCTGAGCGAAGCTGAAACTGTCAGACTGGGTTCTTAACGAGGACCACATTCTGCAGCAGTTTTTACTTTTGAAGAGTCTGAATGTCACTCACTTAACCTCCAAACAAAGAAGACTCGCAGGACTGTGACTTCACGACAGAAAGCACAGACAGAGAGGTGGAGTACTCTGACAAAGTGCTTCTTCTTTTGTTGTCTAACAAGCTAACAAAATAAGATCTTTTCAGAGAACCAGACGGAGATGATGAGTAAAATCGATCCTAAAGTAAGAGGCTGTTGGACTTTAATGGTCAAGAAATAGCTCTGAGAGTCACACATGGAGGTTAACTCTTAATGTAGAGGCTCTGGAGTATAAAACATGAAGACAAATATGACAAAACGACGGATCAGGAAACACAAAATTACATTTAAACCAACAAAATACTAACAATAAAAACAACATCCAACAACATATTTAAAAACAAGTCTCATAGAACAAAGGTAAATAAAAACATAATATTAAAAAAAGGAAAAAACATCAAATTAATTAAAAACAAAACAAATAATCAAAAACAGAAACAACTGAAGACCAACAAATGAAAAGACAGATTCACAATGGATCAAATGAATCAAATAAAAAAACTGGGTATAAACACATTCATATACATGTATATGATTTAATGACTGATAAAATGATTAAAGAGTAATAAAAAGACAAATGAAAACATGAAAAACTTGAAACAAATTAATTTAAACAACAAAGCAAAATGTATCAAACAGAAAAATAATGAAAATACCAAACAAAACTTAAAGGAAAATAAATGATCTGCACTACATATTCATCCAAGAAAAAATCAATTTATTTTTATTTGTTGTTTAATATCTATCTTTCTATCTATCTATCTATCTATCTATCTATCTATCTATCTATCTATCTATCTATAATTTTACATATAATATGTTCTCTGCAGTGACGAATCGCGCTTCTCCATCTGGCAATTTGTTTTTCGGGAGCTGGACTTGGCCCCTTAGTTCCTGTAAAAGGAACTCTGAATGCTTTTGAACAATTCCATGCTCAAACTTTGTGGGAACAGTTTGGAGCTGCCCCTTCCTCTTCCAACATGAGCACCAGTGTACAAAGCAGGTCCATAAAGACGTCAATGACAGCGTCTGGTGTGAATGAACTTGACTGGCCTGCACAGAGTCCTGACCTCAACTAGACAGAACACCTTTGGGATGAATTAGGGCAGAGACAGAGAGCCAGGCCTCTCTTGTCCAACATCAACGTGTGACCATACAAATGTGCTTCTGGAAGAATGGTCAAAAGTTCCCATAAAAACACCTTAGCCTTGTGGACAGCCTTCCCAGAAGAGTTGAAGCTGTTATAGCTGCAAAGGGTGGACCAACGTCACATTGAACCCTATGGATTCGGAATGGGATGGCACTTAAAATCATGTGCGAGTCAAGGCTGGTAAGCAAATACTTTTGGCAATATAGTGTATATATACATACAAACATATATTTTGTTTTGTTTTTCTGTTTGTTTTGTTTTGTGATACAGGAAGAAATGACAGACACACCCTGTACCAACACTGTCAGTAATGCTTCTACAGTGCCAACCCTTAATTAGGTCAATACAATGGTATAAAAAGGATTCCATGAATTTAATTCAGAAAGGATCACAGCACAATCCAAAGGTCTTTAAATATAAGTCATGAACACAGGCATTATCATGACATTCGGGGCACAATCGGATATGTCCTTGTCAATCGTCCTAAAAAAGCTTTCTGGATTGAGCCACAGTCAGCCTGATTAAGCCCCGTATATGCCACGCTAATACTGTTCACCTCAGGACTGCATTAGGCTTCCACCCCACCATATTGAGAGCTGCGTTTCTCCACAAGAGTTTTGAACAGTACAAAACAATCGGGTGTGTCCCCCATCCCCGGCATGATCGAGATCAATTAGCGCATGCACCACAACCAAAGCACGTTTCATCAGGATTATGACAATCATGCAGAATCGCCATGAGAAACAGGAATGTGTGACTGGGGAATAAAAAGACTGGTTCATGTGCTGCAGGCAGCCTGGGATCCTTGGTGTGGATGACCTGCTGCTGTGGACCTACAAAGCTTCTGTTACACCTACATATTTTTGGCCTTTCTTTTCGCCCAATTCCACTTTCCTTACAATTACTCAGATTAACTTAAGATCAAAAACAACATTAAAATGTAGTTCCTTCTAACAGCAGTTAGTATGACCCTGACAAACAATCATGAATGGCCTGCTGCTGTGGACCTGCTCCACTCCAAGTGCTTCATCCTGCATCAACCATCAACAGAAACAAAATCCCTTAAAAACATTCACACTTTTAGACCAGTTAAACCCAATTTAAAGGCAGGTCAACTAGATTTTAATAAACTTCAGTCTTTTCCAGTTTACAATCATTATAGAGGTTAATGTTAATATTGGAATGGCCTCTTTATCCATAGTTGTTATTGATTATACCTCAACAACTACTCAATAATACAATTACAACCATATAGACACATGGACCCTCTTGAAAATAAGAAAGCACATTTCAAGAGGTGAAAAACAAGATCTAGATTCAGCAGAGACAAATATGACTTTGTTGCAATGTTTTGTAATTGTGTATTTATGCATGTGTGCATATATTTGTATCTATTCAATGAAGAGTATGACTCCAGCCTGCTCTATTGAAAAGTGCCTTGAGATAACACTTGTTATTATAGATTGGGCCTATACAAATGAATATTGATTTCCTTTTTTGTTGTGATTTTTGTATTTTTTGTCTTATTTATATATGTTGAGCTTTTTTTATTTTACTTCAGTGATTTTGTTTGTTTGTTGTCATGTTGTTTTCACACTTCCTAACCTCAGAAATAAAGTTTACCTCAGAGTGTACAAGTGTGCATCCACAAACTTAACATGCAGACTGGATCTCAGGACGTTATCATCGCTCTTCCATTTCCTCCCGTTTTTGCACAAATCCATATTAAGCTGTGATATGTCTTTGGGCTTTGGCACCTCCGCACCTTCAATGTGGAGGAGATGAGAGTTGGCCTGTTAAATATTTATGCCGGGGCCAGATGCCCGACTGGCCGCTGGCATTTATCTTAACCTGCTCCAGCAGGTGTGAGCCCAGCAGGCCCCATTGGCATCCAGGAGGAGCACTCAACCTCTGGATCATTTAGAGGCGTTAAAGGATTATATCGGCGCTGAACCGCGACTTGGCCAATACACCCGAGGGGATGGAGGGAAGGACGCGAGAGTGGAGGGAAGAAATGATTGTGTCCCCTCAGCGAGTGGCGAAGGAGACAGAACGGGAGAGGGAGAGGGGAGCTGGGAGATGGATGGGGTGTGGTGTGCGCCTGGGCAAACACTCCCCGCTGTTTGCTTCTCTCTTCCCATTTTTCTCCCAAGGGCAAACAGAAAATCGAGCGCGCCGCAGCTGTCTGAGCGAGCCGGTTTATGTGTGTGTATGTGTGTGTGTAAGCTGGTGGAGTTGACCTCCGTGGCCTCTACATAAGTAGCAGGGAATCACCACCAACAAACCTCCCTCCTGGGGCCCTTGGCCACTGGCCCCCATCATTACTCCCTCGAGATCCACAGGCAGCCGCAGCCCCCCTGCTACAGCCTCGTATTAACGGTAATGAGGACACCACGGCGAAGGGGAAGGAAGCGCCTGAGTGTGTGTCAGCGACAATTGCTAGCTGGAAAACACGACAGCGCTCATCCCTCTCCTCCTTTCTCCGGATTCATCCTATATCTCCCCTTCATTCCCGTGTCTACTGTACATACACCTAAAGGAACCTTTACAACCATCAGGGTGTGTTTTTAAAAATGATTCGATGAATTATCCTGAGGTAATGCTTGACCCTTAGTATTTTCAGGAATTATAATGTAGGGGCTTTATCATCTTTGACAAAACATCCAAAATATAGTAAAAAAGACATCAACTGTCCTCCTGTGTCACCAAGAGACACAAAACTGTTTAGCTGTGCATCATCTGTGTAACTATGAATAATGATGCCATGTCTCCTGATGGCACGAGGAACACACAAAGGGTAGAAACTGTCCTACTAAAGATGAATCAAGAGAAGCTCACACATTACATCGCACAGTCTTTACTAACAATACTCAATACTCAAAAACACTGGTAGATAAATAAATTAAAAGCACTGTAAGACAAATCACTGTCACACATCGGATCCATTTTTGTATCAGGTTGAAACACGAGTTTTGGCATGGTTTGGTTCATACGTCTGTCAAGACTGTCAAATGGTGGTGTTGTTATCGAGCCAAAAAACACACTACTTTTTAACTATTTCACTTTTAAAAGAAAAACTATACTTTACTGCTAAATTGGTACAATTGTTAGCCAGTAATTTACGGTGAAATCACATTAATGATTGATAGATAGATAGATAGATAGATAGATAGATAGATAGATAGATAGATATAGATAGATAGATAGATAGATAGTAGTGCTGTCAGACAATTAAAAAAAATAATCTAATTAATTACCAGATTTATAATTAATTAATCTACTTAATTGCATTTTAATCTCATATCTGATTAAGTACCCAAATAAAGAATTTGAATTCTAGGATATTATAAAATTGTAGTGCATGACTAATACAATGAATACACTAAGAAGTGAAGATTTGTAAATCCACATTTTTATTGGTGACTTAATAAAACCAAAGTCAGGGCAACTTGTCCAGAAAATTCTAAGCTCAATCAGGCAACTCAAATTACACTTTAAGTGTGTTTCATAAATCAAATTCAAATTAAGAAAAAGGTCGAGGCCATCCAACAAAACAATTAGGCCTGATGCATTATTAAAGAATGTAGAACAAATATAGATAAATAAATTCAAAAATAAAATAAGACTAAGTCCTAAATATGCCATTCCTGTTGTCACCTGGGCTTTGTTTGGTTTGACTAGAGATGCATGTGTGAAGTGACGTGCCACTGCCATGTACGGGTCCTCCAGCTGGACAATATCAAAATGTTTGTGTGCTATGATTAATCTTGTGATTAATTTTTATAATGCATTAATTTGCAGTGTAATTAATTAATCTAATTAACGCACTAAAGTGACAGCCCTAATAGATAGATAGATAGATAGATAGATAGATAGATAGATAGATAGATAGATAGATAGATAGATAGATAGATAGATAGATAGATAGATAGATAGACAGACAGACAGACAGACAGATAGATAGATAGATATTTTTTTACATTTTAGCTGCTTCTTTGTTCCTGCCATCAGGCCCAGTATATGCACTATGAATGAAAAAATGGTATGTCAGTAATAACATCATTTAGCTCATCACTGTTCAGTATATCACTGAGCCTCAAGACATTGATTTGCTTTCTCTAAGGGGTTAAATTCATTGGTTTTATCAAACATTTGCCCAAAATTGTTGGGATGCATAGCATCTTTTTCAGAAAGAACTGATTTCAGTAATTCTTTGTTCATTTACTGAAGCATGAGTGTCCAGTTGTAATGTAGCTGCGACTATAGCATGCAGCAAAGCTCAACTCTATACAGGCAAGCATTGTTTCTTGGTTTTTTGTAGCCTCTTGCACCTCCCACCTCTCTCCTCAAAAGACACTGACAGGGTGAACTCCTGCAGACCAAGCTCAGCTGTTCCAGTTTAGAGCTTTGCAAGATGTATCTGCCTAATTACACATCCGGCAGATCCAAATGCACCAAAGAGGTTATCAAAATAGAGATGCCTTATTTCAAGGAGCTGTTTATTATCACATTCATTTATTGCTGCAACCTTTACTTGTTGAGAATGTTTAAGATAGCTAGCCATGAGTATGCAAGTATCCAGAATGAGATTTTTTGAACATTTGTGACCATACTCTAGCAGTCACCAGAAAAAAATCAAACCACAACAAATATGTTAATGCTCTTTACTCTGTGTCACTTATTTTCTTTTGATTTCTTGGTTGTTTGTCTCATTTTCTGTCGCTACTTCTTATCCCGCGTTGGGAGGATTTTAACATTATTTCTGCATGTATGGGCTGGGACAGACTGGATCATGTGTTTGTAAAGAATTCATGTTATAAATGAAATATTCAAAACAAACAAAACCCCCTGTGCCTCTGTTTTTCCTTTACAGGGGCATGGAGCAGAATGAGCAGTGAAATCAATCCACCATGCTGCGAGAGCATCTGTCCCAAACACAAGATTTCAGATCATTGGGACAAGCTGTTGAGAATATGGCTGGATGCAAAGGGACACTCTGGCTTCTGTAGAATCAAACTGTGGCTTATTTTTAATGTTGACAGCATGTCATGCCAGCCTGATTTACATAAATATTTCACCTGATACGATTTAGTTTCCAAGGACTTGCATGCACGCACAAGCAAAACAAGGCAGGCTGTGAGGCAGCAGGCCTGCTGTTTTCAGAGAATAAAACTATCTATTTCATAAAAAATTTGTAGGTCTGAGACTGTGGAAGGATCCTCGGCTGTCTTTTTGGAGGGTGTATTTGATTTGAAGAAAGGGGAGATGGAGAGGTTGCAGGGAGCCAAATAAAATAAGAGCACAGCTGCAGACAGAGGAGCTTTATGACTGATCTGAGGTACACTCTCCTCTTATCTTCCTCTGCTGATGCAAGTTTGTGAAAAATGGAGGAGGAAATAGTTTCTATTTTTCTCGCTGCTTCAGTAAAATGAAGAAATGAGGGATGTACTCTTCTTATTGCATTTTTTTCCTATCTTTCTTTCTATTTCTGACTTTCCTTTCGAAGAAGCTAGCTTAGGGACGATGAGGTTTCTGGCAGAACCCCTGAAAACTAGGCCACCAGGTTGATCAGTTTGTAGAAAAGTGCTTTTTAAAGGAATTGGTCCTGAAGCTGATCTTTCTGCATCTGACAGAACTTTAGTGGAACTCAAATAATTCTGGACATATCACGTCCAAAAGTAAGGCATGATGAGGCCCAGACATGGGGCCTTGTTCCTCCAAAAGATTACCCTGTAGTCAGTGTTTATTTATGTGAATTCAATTTTTCAGTTTAAGCCATCATGTGTTTTGAAATAATGTAAAAGTACTGATGTTTACTGTGAATTATTCAGTTATTCCTATTAGTGATGTGTCGGTCGTGAACGTAACGGCTCTTAGAGACGGCTCTTTGTAGTGAACGACGGGAGCCGGCTCCTGATTGGGGGAGCCGCTTTTTTTGTTGTTTTTCTTAGTGCGTTCAAAAGAGAAACGAACGCTCTGGTTTTCTCTCTCTTTTATTTTTCTCTTGAGGCCACACGTGATTGGTCAATATGTGTGGTGTGGAACAGGCCAAGAGAGTCATGGAGACGAGGGAGAAAGAGCGCAAGGAGCAACGAGGAGCGACAAGGCCATTCTACTCATCATGGTTCCTCACTCATACATGGTGAAATCTGCTCTCCTCTTAAGTTTGCTACATAGGATTGTCTTTGAAAAGGTTCATGTCACATACAAATGTAAAATATTAATTTGTGTGATATAAGTAAATGTGAAACGATAGTCTTAAGGTAGTGAAGTTATTGGCTAACAAGGGCAAACAACAGTTAACGGCCGTTAGCTGTAGCTAACAACAGTTAAGGCACCTTTATATAATAAACATATATAAATAAAAAAGTATAATACAGTTTTTTTTTTTTTTTACATTGCTATTCCTTTTGTGCATTGTACATTATTGATTAAAGCAACAAAAAAATCTAAAGAGCCGTTTGGGAGCCGAAAGAGCCGTCTCTTTTCAGTGAGCCGAGCCGAAAGAACTGGTTCTCTAAAAAGAGCCGGAATTCCCATCACTAATTCCTATGGTGGTACAGGGTAGGCTAAAATAAGCCTTGGGGCTTCAGCCTATCCCTTTTTCGGTTGCTGTCTGTTTTCTTTTTTTGTATAAACATGATTTTATTTTTTTGTTTGTTTATTTGTTTGTTTTCAAACCAAAATAAAGCATTCATTCATTCATTCATATAAAGTTCAGTACAAATCCCCAAAAGTGTTTCTTTTTTTTAAAGATGCATTCCCAAGCTAGTGGTTAACATGTTGCCAGATAATATTTGACGTATAACCTACATTAACTAATTAGATCACCTTTAAGGGCAAGAAGAAAATGTGCCAAGTTTCACAGAAGTCTTAAAAAAACATTAGGGAAGACCAGAATAATCTATCACCTTTACTTTGACTCTCTTAACTACAAAAGTATCCATCACAGTAGTTTGTATGAGTCTTCGCACAGGTCCTCATTCACAACATACTCCTTGACCTTGACATTAGTTGACTATTTTCTTTTTTGATGACATCTGCTTTAAGTTTTTTAATTAAATATTTCATAGCACCAATCTCACATTGCCAACTCACTATTTGACCTTAACATTTGTCTTGTATAAATTAAAGTTTCTTACCCTTACATACAACTGCACTGGTCCAAAAGTTGCACATTTCTAAAAGCATTTTCTAGATATTTAATTCACAATAAAAAAACACAGCTTTTTTTCTGAGATATTGCAGTAACAAGATCAAATTGAAAAGCAAAGACCTTTCAAGAGGATGTGTGACCCTGAACTTTTGTCCTTTAGTCTGAAAACGTCAATAATATTCTTGTCTGTGTCATGGTGGGCTTTTGATACCCTGACACACCAAATGGACTGTTCAGTTTTATTTCACTTGTCCATCTTCATCGCTCCACTTTTCATCGTGGAAAAAGTGTGGCTAATGAGAGTCTCATGGTTTTGGGACTTGAGTAATAAAGATATGGTTGTAGGAGTTCTGCTAAGTTAGTCGAGGCTCTAGTGAAGGGGCACAATATGTCATCCCCTTGGGACAGGGAGCTTCTGGTGGCAGAGTCCTGCACTGAGACGGGTAGACTCAAGGAACATGTGGCTGAAATAAACACACTCAGCAGGTAGAGGAGAGTGAAAAACAAGAAAGGCGCAGCCTCACCAAGAGTTATACTGGCTTAAAAATGAGCATCTTAAGGTTTTGGAAGCCTGAAAGAAATAAAATTCTTGCCATGTTTTTGTTGGGGTGAGACTGAGCTAAGAAAGCATTTTTATGTTTGTATGTGCAACACAATAGGAGAGATTGTGCTACTGTGGTATAATTATACGATTTACAGTCTTAGAGTTTGCATCAGATTTGATGGTTTGGGTCATGGGTGTAGTGTATGCAGATACTGATGTGATGATGAGAAATTTTGGGTAGTTTTTTGGGTTGTAGTTGTGAAGCATAAAGGTAAAGATGGAAAAATTGAACCGCAGGAATCTGCCTGTTGTGCTATAAACACATAAATATGTTGATCTATTGGACAATCAGCTAAAGATGCAACCACTTCAATTTTCCAGTACCGGGCAGTATTGTCTTCTTCCAGTTATCTGTGTTTTTTATTTGCTTTATTTAACCTTTATCTAACCAGGTTGGTCCCATTGAGATTGAAAACCTCTTTTTCAAGGGAGACCTGGCCAAGACAGGCAGCAGCAAAAACACAAAGTTGCAGACAGATACAAAAGAGACAAAAACAATTTACAAGCACATCATTATGTATTAAAAACAGAGACATCTATGAGCCATATCACAGCCTAGCTAAAAACATCGGCATTGGATAGAATCTGCCTCCATGTCTTTCATTTTGGATGACTGGGAGGAAGAGACCATTGAGTTTTTTTTATCAACAAATCATTCCCCTTGGAGATCTTGGTCATGGGGGAAGCAGTCTAAGCGGAGGAGCCCAGACTTTCCTCTCCCTGGCCACGTTGTCCAGCTGTTCCCTGGGATCCCGAGGGACATAAGACCCTCTACCATGTCCTGGATTTTCCCCAAGGTTTCTTACTGGTGGGAAGTGCCCTGAACACCTCACCAGGGAGGCATCTTGGAGGCATCCTGATTAGAGGCCTGAGCCACCTCATCTGATTCCTGTCAAGGTGGAGGAGCAGCTGTTCTACTTCAAGCCCCTCCTGGATGACAAAGCTTTTTACCCTATCTCTAAGGCTACGTTTACACGGACACTCCTGACTTAAAAATGCAAAGATTTTTCCTTTGCGATTTCAAAGTCGATCTGCGTTCAGACGGAGACGCTGGAGACGAATGAAACCACCGTAGTATGCATGCCAGTTAAGTAGATGAACAAATCAGTTCGGACAACAATCTGTCTAGATAGTTTTGTCTGGATAACAAACCGAGCACGGTAGGTAGCCCACACATAACTTGGCAGATGGCCAAAGCTGTTGTTGTTCCTGGTATGCGTGCGCAGCCTTCATGTAAAGGATACTGCGCATGCGGTGACGTGAGCGTTTCACCTTGAAACACTCTGATCCAGGTTTACACCGCACTGCATGGAGAGTAGGGCTGAACGATTTGAAAAAATAATCTAATTGTGATATTTTTCCCCAATATTGCAATTGCGATTTACTCTGCGATTGTTTTAATGTTCCTCATCTTATGTACTCTTAAACAAACATTAACAGGTCGTTTTATAGTATAACCAATATGACATTAAATCAATCTAAGGATAAAAGATTTGAGAAAAAAGTGGAGAAGTGAAAAACAGAAACAAAATAGGTATGAAATTTTGAAAACTGGGTAAAAAAAATGGTAAGAAAGCGGAAAAAAAGCTAACAGATGCAAAAAGGTATGAAATTGCAAAAAAAGGCAAAAAAATTCAAAAGTGACTAAGGAAAATTGATTATAGCAGCAAAATTGGGATTAAATTTAAAAAAACATGTAAAAATTCCAAATATGGTCTGACAGTGGCCAAAAAAAAAGATGAATGGGAGCAAGATAGGCACAAAGTTGTAAAAACTTGGTTAAAAAAAAGTTAAATTAGGCATGAAACTGCAAGAAACTACATCACAATGCCAAAATGTTCAACACATTTTGGGTTAAAAGTATTGCACTCTCTGCGATTTGAAAATTGCAACAAGCCATATTGCGATTTAATCTAATTTGCAATTAATTGTTCTGCCCTAATGGAGAGCATATATTTAAAACTGTCCACTCTGGAGCTGGTTTTCAAAAGCTAAAAAAAATAATAATTCCGGACAAAACGCAGAGTTTCCTTGTAAACCCAAGGCCAAAACGCAATGAAAACTTTGGATCTGACCGCATTCAGCTCCATGTAAACACAGCCTAAGGGAGAGCCAGGAAACCCTGCGGAGGAAACACATTCTGACCGTTTGTACACTCAATCTTTTTCTCACGGTCGCTACCCATAGCTGGCAACCATAGGTGAGCAGTAAGTCAGTCAATTTTCACCTCCCAGTCAAAGACCAGCCAAGTTACAGCCAGCTACAGCCAATGGAGGTCTAACTAAAGCTTAGTTTCTTATTGTTTCTGCTCTCAATTTCTCTACTTTTCTGAATTTTCCATGGAAATACATTATAATTTATATATCATGTCAAATATAAATAGAAAGACTACCATGTTTATCACACCATCATGGGGATATCATTGGAGCCACGAGGATGGGCAATGAGAGAAGTTTAGGTGGCATCTGTAAATTCAGTCAAAACACTAAAGGAGAAGTTAGCAAAGAGTTAGATGAGTTTCATTCGTTAATGCTGATTGTAAAGCTCACCTATCAAACCTTTAAATGGTCCAAACATTCTAGTGATGATAAATATTGTTGATAGAAGTTTTAAATGTGAAAATCATGGTAAGGTGCTGTAAAATGATGCTCTGACTGACTTGTTCAACCGTATATATACATATAAAAAAACATATCAAGGGAATCTCTTTTGTTTGGCAGCAAAGGAAAACCTTCAGAGATGCATTGACCTTCCTCACTCTTCCAGAGAACGATGTTTTTGTCAGCCCAGTTGCCATTTTGAGGTCTTGCCAGAGTCAGATATGGTGATGTTAACAGGAAGTGTCCTTTCTAAAACACCTAAGCGTATTCTTTTAAGCTGAAAGGCCACCATTGTGAGCGGCCTTCTTTGGTTCCCTCTCAGAGCGAGTGGGGCAATGGGTGAAGGTCATCTCTGCTGGGAGGAAATGCAGAAAAAAACTTCAGCAGCAGCTCAGAGTGTGTGTGAAATAGAGTGTGTGAATCACCGGTCATGCTTAGAGTAGCAGATGGGCATTCTGTATGACTGATGGCCTTGTGAAACATGAAGGTGTTGTGTCAATAAACGATGTTCCACCCCATCCATCAACCACCACTGACAACAACATGTGCACATTTTTATCAGATGCTCACACAAGAACAAAAGCGCTCTGCACACACTTCCACCTACAGCACCTGTACAGCATATATACACAATAACACCCACACTGGGCTCTCTACACACTCCTACTGCACCGCTCCACTCTGTAACAGTCGTGCTGCTTCGATACTGTCATGTGGGAAAGTACAGCACTGAGAAATAAATCTTGTCCAACAGAGCATGAAGTTATTGAGTTTTCCACGTGTTGCTGGCTCCTACAGTTTCAGCGGTGAAGGCTTGTCGCACCTTTACAGCACCGGGCCTCATGTGGATATTATACTTGGTGAAAGAATTGTGTGGGTTGTCCCCAGCCTCTAACTTTTCTCTTGTTTCAAAACCAATATGAGACTCTGTAATCCTCTTCTGTGTATTACTGTCTCAAGATATTATGCAGTGGCGTAAGTCTTTCATTCGGGCGCTGAAAACTATTTCAGTGAGAATAGAAGGGACACACTAAAGAATGTCCTCAGAGAATCACTCTCAGGATCTCTGATATACTTTATTCAGCAAAGTCAAAGCTATCGTAAAGATTTTTGAGCTTGATATATATTATAATACTGCTGATGCGGCTTTATGAATACATTTTCCAATATATAGTTCCTTGACCAAATATGCTAATGAGGATTGAAAGATATCAGAAAGAAGGTTTTGGTTAAAATAAAATCTGCTAACACATGTTCAAAAAAACCCAAACAAGAGATCAGAGCTTTTTACATAAAGAGTGCTTTATGTTACACTACATAATGCTGCGTCCATTAGCTGGGACTTTGCATCTAATATCACGTCGCCCATCCAAGTAGCACCACCTGTCCATAAAATCCTACCACAAAACACTAATGTACTCACTGTTATTGTTTTCCGCACAGACATGGATTGTTCCTCTGTGAACTGGAAAATAAACTGTCCGTACTGTCTGTGGATTGTTTTTACATGGAGAGTGGTCACCCAGGTTGCAAAGTCAGTTCAGTTCAATTCAATTTGGAACATAGCTGTCAAGTTGCCCATTTTTTCCGGGACACTACTGTATTTTGTCCCTCTTTCCCACCATCCTCCTGTATTAGTATTTTCCTGTAAAAGTCCCCTTTTATAAAACATGTTGGGACTAACAGCGTTACAAATAACGGCGTTACTAACGCCACTGTTTTTACCAGTAACGGGTAATCTAATTAATTATATGTTATATATAAAATGTTATAAAGCCAATGCTGTTGCCGACAGTGAAATGTGGCATGCTACTTTGAGCTGATGTCAAGCAGATGATACTGTATCTGACCTGGCAACAACAAGGAGGGACACAGAGACAGAGGCTCACAGTTCAAGCAGCAAAAGGTTTTTCAAAAAAGTAACGCATCAATTACTTTCCCTGGTAACTAATTACATTTATGAAGAAGTAATTCCATTAGTAACTCAGTTACTTTTTTGGGAGAGTAACTAGTAATTATAATTAATTTTTTAAAGTAATTTGCCCAACACTGTTCCTCTGTCTCTCCAATCTGAACTCTGTCACTAGCCTCGTTGTAAGAATGGGGCGGTAATGCGCCAAAATGATGGCTGCCAACTGCCATAAAAGCAAAGAAGCCTCGCAAGAACTGCCATCTGCAGTAGCTTTGGTGGCAGTTGTTGCAAGATTAGGGCCCACAGTGGGAACAAACTAAGAGAAACAAGATGAATGGCTGCGAACAAGAAGACATTCCTGTACATCAGTCTTAAAATGTATGAGATACAGGAGCTTGGTTGGGATGGTGGGAGGAGGCACAGCAGGCGCCGGGAAATTTCCCTTATTTTCAAATCCAAAACTTGACAGCTAGGGTTTGGAGGCATCTTAAGCATCACAGTAAAACTGCATGCCATTAAATAGTTGCATGAAAAAGTATGTGAACCCTTTGGGATTACTTGGATTTCTGCTTAAATTGGTCATATAACATGTTCTGATCTTCATCTAAGTCACATCACTCATGAAACACAGTCTGCTAAAACTAATTCTGCACAAAAAATTATAAGTTTTCATGTTTTTATTTGACACACTACATAAACAGTCAGTGGAGGGTGGAAAAAGTTTGTGAACCTTTGGATTTCATAACTGGTTGACCCTCCTTTGGCAGCAATAGCCTCAACCAAACGTTTCCTGTAGTTGTGGATCAGACCTGCACAATGATCAGGGGCAATTTTGGCCCATTCTTCTGTACAAAACTTTTTCAGTTCAGCAATATTCCTGGGATGTCCGGTGTGAATCATTCTTTTGAGGTCATGCCACAGAATCTCACTCGGGTTGAGGTCAGGACTCTGACTGGGTCACTCCAGAAGCCGTATTTTCTTCTGTTGAAGCCATTCCATTGTTGATTTACTTCTATGCTTTGGGTCCTTGTCTTGTTGCATCATCCATCCTCTGTTGAGCTTCAGTTGGCCAGATGGTCTTACATTTTCCTGCAAAATGTCTTATAAACTTGGGATTTCATTTCATTTCAAAAATTATACAATCATAGAAGGACGGCAGAAGCAAAAACATACAAACCGACAAAACAAATGTGAAAGAGAAATGCTGCATGCAACCCCAAAACAACTGCAAGAGAAAAACGCTGCAAATTTACTCCACAAAACATAAATTTGCCAAGCCATTACGGGGAGCCAACCAGAGGGATGGACCAGACCTCTTCACAGACAGGAGATAACCGGGAAAAAGTTGGCTAAAAAGACGGCAAGATACTCAAAAAAAAGTTAGCAAGCATTTGGAGAGAAAAATATAAGGTATGTTTTCCTTTATGTCTTTTTCAAACACTTGGTCATAGATCTAGCATCTCTTGCAGTTGTGTTGGGGTTTTGTATGCAAAATGGCTCTTTGTTTTGTTTGTTATTTTTGCTTCTGTTGTGTTTCTGTGATTGCATCATTTGTGCAGCAATTTTCTTTTCAGTTTGTCTTATGCGTTGGTGTGTTTTTGGTTTTGCACCATTCCTGTGTTTGCAGCCTTTGTTAGCGGTGCTTTGATTGTTTGGTTGCGGCTTAATTATTTTTTGAAAACATTTCATCTATCAATCACCTTTATCTGTTTTGGGATGGTCAGGGCAGAGTACACCCTGAACTGGTCACCAGCCAATCATAGGGCCTCATAGAGAGACGGACAACCATTCATGCTCACACTGATACCTAAGGGCAATTTAGATAGCTTCCAATCAACCTAATGAGCGGGTTTTTGACCTGTGGGGGGGAGATGAAAAGCCCAGAGAGAACCCACATATGCACAGGAACAACTCGAAAACTCCACACAGAAAGGCCCTTACCCACCCCGAGACTGTTTTATTTTTATTTTTCCTGAAAAAAAGGTGCAAATAATATACTCAAAAGATATTTTCTGACACATTAATCGTCAAAAAGGCAAAAAAAGACCAAAAAAAAAAAAGGGTTATTCACTCCAAACTGAACCAAACCATATTATTCCAAATCCAGACACCTGCGCTACTTGCCAAATGCTCTGCACGGGACAAAGCGAAATCATAATTACATTTTAGACAAATCAATCAAACAGAATTTATGACTTGGGCTTTATCTTGTTATAGCAATACAGATATTTAAAGTTTATCAGAGATGCATCTTCATTTATTCTTAGATCATAATGACTTCTCTGCACATGCTTTAGATGATTTATTAACTGTAATAGATGGAAAGTCGTTTGCATTTAGAGACAACAGACAGCTCAATATTCTCTGAGGTCATTTCCATCTCGTCTCCGTCTGTCTCTGCAGATTAAATCTTTCTCTATTTTAGACAATGCCTGACTGTTTGCTGTTTCTCTCTGTTTTCCAGACAAAAATACACCCACCGCCCTTCTGACATTATTACTCTATCTATGAAAGTCTTCCTCCAAATGTCAGCCTCATACCCCCGAGGAATGTCATACAACCTCTGGCCGAATATTGGATGAGTAGGGGGGCACTGGTCCACGTTTACAGACCGCTATTCTCAGACTGTTAATAAAGAACAGACAATGCTGTGGGCTGCTGGATACAAACCGAGTGTTTTCAGCACGCTGCCAGAAGAGATTACAGTGAGAGAATAGCTGGATAAAGCACGGTAGCACAGACATCAGGAACAACTTCCATTTGTGTTTTCATGAGCCGAGCTGCACAACAGTTTTGTTAATACCAGTGTTTGCTGTGGTTTCATTGCTTTCGGCATTTCTCAGTCCTGAAACGTTCTCACATATTTTGTAACATCTTGGAGACCACACGCACAGCCGTCATGTTCAGACTGAAGACAGAAAAATCTACTGGAGTGATTAGTCACAGTATTACAGCATCATGCATAATTTATTATTACTTAATCCCTCCACATCACCAGACACCTAGAGTTGATGTCTTCATCATGTCGTAATGTTTTGTTAAGGACACAAGTGCTTTATATGTGAGCAACCTTCATTATTCAACATTTATCTACGAGGCTTCCTAACCAAAAACACAGCTTAAAGGGTGGGGTTGCTTGAGGCCCATATTATTCCAATAAAGGAACTTGCGAGCTTTGTCTCTAGGGGGAGATACAGTATCTGAGGCATATGCTAGCCATGGCATTGTGGTACATGGTGCCACCAAAAGCCTCATAATTAACCCACTTACAGGTTAAAACTATTAAAAAAAAACGACTTTGGCTCAACAATATGATACAGTGAGATTCTTTACAGTATTTAACTTTTTTATGATAGCACCATGTGCTTCTTTTGACTGTTCAGCATCCACCTCTGAATATCTCCCCCAGGGAGAAACCCTGAAAGTTCCTTTTTGGGTAGTTATTTTTACCAGTGCCATGAACCCCTAGCAAACCCACCTTGTAAAACCCGAACTAACCGTATAGGCAAAGGACAGCAAAATTGAAAGAGTTGGCAGAAGCACTGAAGCACACTGAAGTGAATATGAAGCAGTGTCCCTATGCTCATGACAGTTATATTGGAAAAAGAACACTGCAGTGTTTCAGCTCTGTATCCAACAGCAGCACATACTGGGTATACCTTTCGGGGTTGCAGAGGGGCTGGAGCCTATCCAGCTCTCACTGGGGGAGAGGCAGGGTACACCCTGAACTGGTTGCCAGCCAATCGCAGCAGGGCAACATTGAGAGACAGGCAACCATTAATGCTCACACTCATGTCTTAGTGCAATTAAGAGTCCTGAATTCACCTAATGTGCATGTTTTTGGTCTGTGGGAAGAAGCTGGAGTGTCTGGAGAGAAACCACGCATGCAAGACAGAACGGAGAGAACATGCAAACTTCACACGGAAAGACCCTGCCCTACCTGGGGATCAAACCGGCGACCTTCTTGCTGTGAGGCTGCCTGACTTGAAATTTATTGGTTTAATTTTTTCTTTCAGGTTCCGGACAAAGTCAGAAAGCCTTGATGCAATACACAAATATTAAGCAGCTTTTATTTAAAACCTACAATGGGACAGTACTGACCCTAACACAGGAGGAAGGTTAAGTGTGTAGGTGCGGTCAGGAGTGCTTGATCATCAGCGATTCAAATGGAGCACTGGATGAAGATGATAAAGATGTGCAGCATGTGAAACTCTAATAGGCCTCTGCGCTTCAGGCCAAAACACCACACCAGGCCCACAACCGGGGCCGTAGTCCTAAAAGGCTGTTTCTTTTGCCACACAGTAAAGTGAAAGGTCTCTTGATTATTGAATAATATATATGAAATTATGTTAAAAGTCCTGTATGTATTCTTGTGGCTCTGAGTTATAGCACTAACTTAAGGCTATGTATTCAAACATGTATTTCCCACCTCAGATTTTGTGTCATATCAAGCATGGTGACCCTTGTTTTTTGCATCAACTCCTGTTATTACCTTGACTTATCCTGGTTACCTTTTTTTGCTTCAGGATGTATTTACACCCCACTTGGCAGTCTCACAGCTTTAATCCTGATGCCATTTCCACAAATGTGAGACATGCAGAAGCAGAGTGAGCAGACAGATGGACACCCAGGCTGTTAGAACGCCCCCCATCATTAAATCCTCTTCATGCATTTGACCCTGTGTGGCCACGAGGACTCTATTCTGGCACCAGCAGTTTATGCAGCACAACTGAGCTGCCATTCATCACTGATGGCAGGTTAAACAGTGTGCACAATCTGTTTATATCCATAATTATAAGGCATCAACCTGCCCGTGGTCTGTGAGGGTTCAAGAACATCTGCTTGAAGCTCTCAAGCAGGAGGAAAGCTGTAGCTGGAGAGGTCCGTGGGTTATATATCAGGTGGGGATAAATCTTGTGTGATAGGTATATTAGGTGTGTTGGTGTGTGTGCGGTCGGAGTTTCTGAGAGGTGGAGTACATATCTATGTCTGAGTGGACAGAAAGAGAGAGCAGAGGCGTTGTGTTTTTCGAGAAGGTCAGCAACAAATTGAGTTGTCTTTTTGACTTTTACATGACCACAAAATAGAGCAGCGGTTTGTTCTGCCTCCAAGTCCACATCTTCCTTTTTTATATTTCCTGGTGTGTCTTCTTCCAGGGTGAAGATGGAGTCCAAAAGGCCGCTAACACTAGCTTCCAACATTGTCAGCTGGTTTTCAGTAGCTCCCATCTGGGAATTTATAAAGATTTTACTGCTCTCAATAATCCACTGATTTTCTGTGCTGCAATATCATTGGCTCAATAATGAACAGCTGAACAGTAGAGCAGTAAAATCAGACAAAGGTATAAGTTTAATATGCTAGGAGAAGGCTGACATAGCCATTAGCTGATTGTAGAAGTTGGCTAATGGCCATAGAGATCACCTGTTACATTCGCCACTGTTGTGTCTTTACAGGTTACTTTCAGTCATGTGGTACTGGTGCCAATGAGAGTCAGAAAGAGGACATGAATTGGGGCGTTGATTTAGAATCAGCTGAAAAGAAAACAGGTGACTGTCAAGCAATTTAACACCTCAGCAGGTACCTCTGCTCTACTTCCAGCTACACGTCAAACGTGACGTTGCAACCTGGGCAACCATTCTCCATGTAAAGTCAATGCAGAGCCGCAATGGGGCAAGGTTAACCCTCCCGCGATACAACTAAAGCATTCTGGGCGACCACATCATTTGTCCTTTGGTTACCAAAGTTGAAAACGTTAAACTCTTCAGGTGATATCACATGTAGTTGTGCAGCAACAGCCAATCAGCAGTGTATGCATGTGTGACAGTACCCATTATAGACAGCTTTCTTCCAGATTACAGAGTAACAATCTATGTTCGTGTGGTAAACATCATTTAGTGAGTACATTTGTTCTGCCTAGATGGGACCGCAGAGAACTCACAGATGATGCTCCTGCAGGGCCATCTGCAGTGTTGCAGTGTTTGTGGTTGATAGGTGATACAGTTAGAATAATGTGAGCTCATACATCCTATTAAATTATATGATATGATCACAGTGTAACTTGTGCAGACGTGACGTCACTGAGCGCCGTGACCAAATAAGTATTTATGGACAGCCGACACTACTTAGGCGGGTGATGCAATTGCAAAGTCGCTTTTGGTGTGAATGCAGCTTAAAGTTAGCATAAAGCAGATCCTTTTGACCCATGTCTCATATCCCCTTGCCACTAAGCTAGAGCAGGTGCTGAGTTGGTGCTAGCCCAAGCACCTCTTCAGACCCTGTTGCCTTTCCACATGTAAGGAGCCAGGTCAGAGCTATGCAATTACATCACTGTGTAACGTCAGTATGCCACTGCATATGCGTCGACTTACCTTGCAGTGCTCACACTATAACACCAAAACAATGAAAATGGATGTGTGTGTCACTGTTATGCAGGTGCTGTTGTTGCATTTGCAGGTAGACATTAGACGGAAAGAGACAGAAAACTTAACTTCTTTAGACCAGTTGTTTGTGCTGCAATTGCAGGCAACAGTGATTACATGCCTGAAGTAGGAATTATCAGAGATAGTTTCAGTTTTATTTAACAATGAACGGAAGTTGTTAGCCATTGCTAGCTCTGGTTTTGTTAAGTTAATCACTGACTATAAACTTTCACTTTTCAATCTCACATCTCTCCACAATCTCCTGGACTCATAGTCCAGTTGGTCTTCTGGTTTCCTCACTTTATTCTTGATGATGCCCTTATGAACAGACTAAATTGCTATTGACTGTAAGGCACAGAGTAATAACTTTTGAGAATAATAACCCCGGCCTGTGCCCTCCGACATGATCGGTTCTCGTTATGGCACCAGTCTGGCCCAGCACAGAGTTGGTGCTCACTCTTGCACCATTTTTTAGAGCCCAGAGCTGGTGTTCAGGCAATGGAAAAACAAAGAAATGATGTTTCAGCTTCAGCACCGGCTTAGCTCAGTGGAAAAGGGGAATGAATCACATTTATATTGAATGTGAGAAATCACAGGTGGGTACCTTGTGTTAGCAGTATGCCTACACCACCTAACTTACATCACCTGATGTGGTGATAAAGGTTTCATTTTATGAAATACAAGAAGTAAAATTTTTTCATGCAGTGACACTAAAAGGAACTTTAGCCTCAGTGATGTCAGCCAAAAAGTTGTACAACTCTTTACTGCTGGCTTCAGCTTTTGTTTTACTGTATTTTGGCAGCATTTTATTCACTTCAAGCCCTGCTTTGTGCAGCCACTTTGACTAATAAACTCAACAGACTCACTTCACAGACTGTCTGGCTTTAGACAAGGTAGCAAGCTCATTACAAACACATCAATACATGGCAGCACTCGAACTGCAACTTCCTGTAAATTATTTCAGACACCATAAGTTCTATTGGAACAAAATATGGCTTCATTATAACTTTGGGGAGTTTCAGAAATCCTCACAACTCTGCTGTGTGTTTGTGTCCCTACACTAATGGGTTTATTACTGTTGGCTGAGGGAAAAGAGGAAGGGAATGTGTAAATGGTGAATGAAAAGTATGCAAAAAGAAACAGAACACAAAGAAAACAAACCCACGAGCAATACACCAGTGAGTACATATGCATAATGAAAGCAAAGAGGAGTGAGAGAGATGCAGCCTAATAGCATAATGATATTAATGAGGGACCATTCATCATGCAGACTCATCACTTAAGTTGATGAATACCCGCAATTTAAAGTAGAGACTCAAGTGGAACATGCCTCTCGCTGCTCCACTAGCTAACCTTTCAGTCAATTATGCTCCGGGTCTCCAAAGACTTAGAGCTGAAAAAGCCTATATGAAAACTGCTGAATATTTACTCAAACGTATCGGGGAGAAAATAAAAGACTATTGAGGCATGGTAGCTACAAATTATGAAACTACATCTATAATCTGACAGCTATGTGCCTTCATGAGGTAAATAAACAATGAATGTTCAGTGGTTGGTCAAGAAAGAGCATTGGTGCACTTTTATGGTGCCATGATTTAAAGAAATCTTGTATTATCAATGGTGCAGTAGCTTGTAATTTTTTCTACTAAGATACAAAATATTGTGTGCCAAATTGTGGATGCAAACTAAAACAATTGCACATGCAATTAACGGGCATATATGCGAGCGTATGAGGGCACACGGAATCGTCCCTCTTTTCCAGTCCATCATAATGACAGCCTCCAAAACTTGCTCTCTTTCATCAAAAAATTTAGTCAGTGATAGAAAATATTAAGTTAATGCATTCCTTGTTTCTCGCCACAATGACCGCAGCCCTCTGTGCATAACGCTGTACCTGTTTTGCACCTGTCTTTAAAACATGCTAAATTTAGGTGCAAAACCACCATGCGCAATGACGCTAAATGGACTGCATGTGCTATTTTGATCATTTGACATACGCAATCCCATGCACCCTGTCAGTAGATCAGCTTTGCACGCTATCAAGATTACATGTGTTTGTATACATGAAAACCTTTAGTAGATCAGACCCTACATGTATTAAGTTCATCTTTTAGTCAGAGTGGATGCTTGTATTAAGTTTGACAAAGAAGCCTTGGAGAGACCTTGAGATATGTTGTTTAAAAGACAGGGAGGACCATATGGCCAACAACCTTTGACAAATGATCTCCAAAATGTACACAGCCATTCATTGATTCAGGACATTTGAACAGTGTTGGAGAAATACCCTTCAAAGAGACATCTTGAGGTAACATATTCATCATGCAGTGATTAACACTAAGCCCACTGACTGTTGACCACTGACTACTAAAAGGGGTCTACCATTTAGTAAGAGTGGGCTTATGTGAAAGTTGAGAAAAAACAAACTTGGCTTATAGCCATACCACCCAGAGAAAGCCCAATCTTAGAAGCTAAGCAGGATCCAGCCTGGTGTGTATTTGGAACAGAGACCATCTGGAAATACCAGGTAATGCTGTAATTTTTGTGCATCAGTGGCACCATCATAGACGGTGACAGTGTGCCTGGTTGGTAATCAGAAGGTTGCAGATTGGAGCCCAGCTCTGGCTGTCACAAAACAATGTCTGCTTGGGCAAAACACTTTACCACAGGCTGTGTGTAAATGGGCATGAAACAGATGCAAACATGTTGGTTGAAACTGATGGACAACTTTTAAACATAGATACTCAAACTCTCAGTGAATGAATAGAAGAGCAAATGGGTGTCAATGTGTAGATGTGACCTGGGATGTAAAGCTGGAAAAGCACTATATAATAAGTTACCATTTTTACCATTTAATTTCAGGCTAAGTGTGAAAAAATGTGAAATGTGGAGAATCTCTGGAAATGCGCTAAGGTTTCATGCTCACAAGTTAGAGATGAACACAAGGTTCTGCTATCTTAACTTAGACTTCAGAAGCCATCATCAGGATTGTTCATCTTTGAATCAGAGTGCATTTGCACAAAGTTTATCAAAAGTCTCTTTATATATCCTTTAGATAGCATGTGTACAAGCCATTGATGAACATAGGGCTAAATGACCTTAAGCTATATATACTAAACCTGTCCCTGACCATAGGTATGACCAAAGAGCTGTCAAGGGACATCAGGGGCAGGACTGCAGACCTGCACAAGGCTAGAATGGGCTACAAGACCATCAGCACGAAGTTTGAAGGGAAGGGGACCGCTGTTGGTGCCATAATTCAAAAAGACATATAAGACATACAAGATTACCGTCAGTCACTCTTGCTCTTAGGCTCCAAACACGATCTCATCTGTTGGGGTAAGGATGGTTCTGAGAAAGGGGAGGAGCTTGTAAATGGCATCTGAAATAGATGCATCCTGCAGTGTCTGATTAAGTGACTGAGGTTGATTTCTCCTCACAACAGCAGCAGAGTATTGCCACAAGTTGAATGTTAAAAAAAAAAGATTTTGTTGTGTTTGTTACGTTTATTCAACTTGACAGGTAACTGTTTTTATAGCAAAGGAGTTGTATGACCAGGACGACTTTGATTTAATATCACTAATCACCCTATAAACTCGTGTTTTTCCCACCTGTAGCTCATGAAAGTGCACTGGAACGGCAGTCGAACTCGTAACTTCCGACCCTTGAACTCGTACCAGATCAATGTACTCCGAGTTACGACTTGTGACGTCACATCACTGCCTAAACAGTATGGCAGCCTCTTAATAATGACAAACACTGTAAAGTATAAGCTTCTGTTACCTTATGCGTCGTTTCCTGCTTCTGTTTCACTCAAATGAGTTGACAGGAAGTCTGCATTTTGTTTTTTTTATATTTTACATTTACAGCCATTGATGAACACAAGGGTACAAGACCCTGGGCCCTATCATATGCCTGAGTGTTTTGGTGTGAGGCACAGGGGTCTTGTCTATGATTTACACACATACTGTTAAAAAAGCTCTCCCATTTGCACTCAATGGTGTGTTTATTGAGCACTCAGGCACAAAGCTGTTGTGTTCCTAACTGCAGAAATTGGCTGTGTCCCTACTATTACAAGGCTACATTTCACAAGACCCAAACTCTCACTTTACTGAGCTTGATCCAGTTACATGGGATGCACAGAAACACACTTCTACTGTAAATTATCTGAGCTTTTGATAATGAATTCAGTTTCAAGCTTATACCTGTAGACACAGCATTTTTGCAGTGCTCCTCAGTGCGCTATTCCAGCGTGCTCAGGTGAGCATAATACTCCCAGAAAGAAGTGAAGACACACAAAGGATTAAAGATTTTCTCGAGACACATAGTTACATCTGTATTATTTGTAGACATACTGATGAATCCAATAGACAGTTATGCTCACAGATTATAAAACCGGCTGACCAGTATGTTTTACACACAATAAAGAATAAAGCCAAAAATTCATGATGAAACAAATAACGTGCTTAAAGCCATCTTTTTAAATTTTTAGTTAACAGGTCTTTCAAAAACACATATCTGCCTGGTAGTTTTAATCAGAGATTTTGATAATTAATGAGGTTTTGTTTTTATGTTTATACAGAAATGTCCGACTTATCTATTGGACCATTTATTCTGAATGTTTCAGGAAGAATATAACTTTGATCTAAGAGTTAAAAAATGTGATACAGTGTTCTGTGTGTTGTTTTGGGTGTAGTGACACAATCAAAGAAAATGAATGATATAATCCATCTAAAATTGTGCCAAACAGTTAAACCCAGAGTATACTTGGCAAAAGGCCTGCTGCACGATGCATATTAATTGAAAGGGAATGAGCACTGACATCATGATTGGTTTGATCTATGTTTTGCCTGAAACACACCCATGGTTAATCAAGGCACATAATCTATTCCCTTTGTGCCCAGGTTTCATGCCAAGAACATTCATCTACAACATAGCAAAAAAATGGAGGATACGCTCCAAACCACCATCACAATAAGACCCATTGTGTTCTTAAGATTTCCACAGATGGTCATTTGGCACTTCTTGGGGCAGGGGCACAGGAATAATTATGGTATTATATGAAGCAGTAATTTCAAAGACTATCGAGAATCCAATTATACATGTGCTTTTATGTTTCCATATTTCATACACATAAGTTGAGTACTCAGGCTCAAACCCTCAGAACCCTCTGAAAACCCCCACCCAGTCCCCTCCCCTGTCTTCTAAGAGCAGCCATAGAAACAGATTTTAATTACATATAGTTAATTAATGACTCCCATCCGTGAACCTTTCGGCTTGATTGCAAAAAGCTGATATGTTCATTACTACGGAGGAATGGTAAATAGACACATAAAGTTTGAAAGTGATAGAAATCAAGCAGAGGGAGGCTTTGCTAATTAAAGGGATCTAACATTAGCTGATTAGGAGAAAAGCTGAAACCTTATCTAGGAACTTCTGCAGCAGTGAAAAAAACATGGCCAAATGAGATTAAAAAAAAGGAAGAAAGAAAAACAAGTGCTGTGTTTGCCCCTTGCAGCAATCAAGTTAGTTGTACATGAATAATTCAGCCGTAAAGTTGCTTTTTTTCTTGTGAGTTAGCGTAAGATTTAAGGCTCTTAACAGTCTCTCTTTCTTGCTGTTCAGAAGATCACAGACAACTGCAGATGTTTTCTCTTCATATTAGCTTGATTTGTTCTGCCTTTATTAAGAAGATTCAGCTAGAAATTACATGTCCTTCTGAGTTATATAAGGAAGATTTGTAGTGTATTGTATATTTTAGTTTTCTCATTTTCTGTTTCATGCTTGTTTCAGTCTTAAGAACCTTCTTCCTTTGTCTTGTTAAGTGGTGAATGGACCATTTGCTGATGAAAAAATTGACAATAACATGACGTTTTTGTTAGTTTGATTATTAGAAGAGTATTTTGTATGTTAAAGCCAACAGACGCAGAACTTTGGGTCAACCTTCTGAGTGATAAAGAGGCCGAGTTGGTTGAACCATAAGGCCATGGACCAACCTCAACACAGCGTAACCTTGTACCCATGCCAATCTTGTTCCTTACAGTTCAAACCTGGAAAGCCTTTACAGGTCATATAAACAGTGAGAGGCTTTAGATAAAATACACACTTGGACCAAGGCTATTTGTTAATCTAGGATTTGAATATGTTGATTTAGAATAGAAAAACCACCAGAATCCCAAACACAATCATGTAACATCCAAGTATCCTGCAGCCAGCCTCAAGTGGACACTCAAAGAACTGCAGTTTTGGGCACTTCAGGCTTTATTTTTTAGCCCTTGAGGTTGACAATTTTTCTGGACCAGGGATGGCAAGAAGAGCCCCATGCAGACTTCTATCTGGAAAAAATATCACCCACAACTGTATTTTAAAAATCTATGAATAAAGATGGAACTGTGAAATGTTGATATATGTACATTTTTTGTGTTTAATTGATGTTTTATTCCTGTAAAAATCATGGATATGAGACACTTTATGTGCTTGTATAAAACAAAGTAGTAAAATATATTGGAACAGGTATAAGTACGGTAGAAAAAAGTTGTTTCAGCTGACTAGAATTCAAATAAGCTCAATAGTTTTTCAGATTTTTTTTCACTTTGGCTCAAATAATGCGTTTGTGTGTGTGCGTGGGGGGGGGGGGGGTTGGTTAAGGAGTCCTCCTCAAGAAAATTCTAACCTTAGTAGATATAATTTCCTGCAATTGTGCTCATTTACATGTTGCCGTACTTTTATCTGACTGTAGAGGACCAGAGACTTTTTTTTCAGAGACGATTTAGAGAAAATGGAGCAGTCTGTTATGCATTTCACTCATTGAATTAATGGTTTAAATAATATTCAGTCTTATAACCAATACTTTTAAGTGGAAATCATGTTGTTGGATTGTTGCTGATATAAAATGTGCTGATACTCCTGAATTTATTTTTGAAAGTACTGATACAGATATTTTTTGGTCAAAAACATGCAGCCTCCACTTCATGAACATTGACGCTTTCCCTACACTGTGAAAGGTGGAACGAAATTTTGGCATCAGCAGACACTAATAAACACACATTTAAATCCTAATTTTGTTAACATTAACATTTCACTAGTCATATTGTGTGAATTGCTGAATTACACACTGATATTATGATATCATGTTGATATTATGTTGTCAGGCCACTGTTGGTGAAACAATAAGTTAATCAATACATGAAATTGATCTTCAGTCTTCCTCTACAATACTCCACTCACCAGGCAATTTTTATGATCACTTTTCATTTCATTGAAATGTTTATTTCATTTATTTTTAACATACAACACTTCATACAAACAAGCAAAAGGCGAAAAAAAAAAGAATAATCCAATATGATCAGCTCCATTTTAACAAGGCACTAACTAACAAAGAAACTCTTAGCAAACACGGTGGCTGCAATTACTTTTTAAATATAATATACACACACACGGTTGAGTAAACAGGACAGTCTATGAGTGTAAATTTAAATATTGTGATAATAGGACGGTTTTGACTTTGTGTTCAATCCTGTTTGTGCTGAGTATTCATGATCTCAAACAAACACAAGTGGCAGCACAAACATGAAATGGAATAGCCACGAAGTGAGCTCTTGAGATGTGTTGTATCAGGAACTTGACATTAGTCAGTAAAGTGCCTGAGAACGAGTTGAGATGAACAGTAAGGTGCACTGCTGTTAATGGGCACAGCTATTTTGCACAACTGTTTGAAATTTACCAAAAATAAAAAAATAAACACACAAAAAACTGTACACATTTAAACACTGTACCGCTCTGATAGTCTCAGCTTGATCTCCTTAAAGGTGACATATCATGCTTGTTTCTCCTTTTCACTATGCCAGACTAGGATGCCTGTAAAGCATTTCTGCCCTCAGTACAAGTCATTTAGTTCCTTCATTGCCCTAAAAAGCATTCTCAAAATCCTCATTTTAAGCCACTATGAAGCTCTCGTTGAAACACGAGGATCTGAGGATGACCTACAGTTACCTTGCAACGTCCCGGCCCTTTGTGCTCTGATTGGTCAGTTCTATCGGGTGTAGGGCCAGCTTGTCCTTCTTCTTCGACTGTATTTTCCAGCAGGTTCAAAGCAGCGACCGCGTATTGAGTCCCCCTACAGGCCAGAGCTGGTAATGAGTGAGTGTGAGCTAGGGAGCTATATACTGCTGCTGGACGAATGTGTTCCTCGGTGATGGTTTTGTGGCTAACGGACATCACAGAGGAGGAAGTGTTTTATCAGATTACTCCAATAAAAAGAAAGGTGTCGTCACGACGATTTAAATCTCGCGGACATCTCACAATGACCTATTTTCAGAGGCATCAAATCTCGTTCTAGGATATGAGAAAAAAATACAATATCTCATTTTTTGAAAATTAAGGGGGTGTAAGGTCTTGTTTTCAAATGTATTATATTATATGTAAGTATTAAATCATGCATCAGCATGATATGTCTCCTTTAAAGGTGCAGCGCTGTCACCTCCAATGCTTTCAAAAACAAAAATGAAAGTAGGCTATCCCAGATGTGGCAGATAATGCTGACATAACCTAGCTAGTCTGACATTAAAACAGCATTAACTATTACCTAAAGAAGGCTAAATGTAAAAAAAAAAAAAAAGCTTTTTTAGGCTGTGGGTTATTAGCTTTAATGGCAAGTCTGGAGCAATCTGTGGAGTTAAAACTTGAACTTCCAGGACGGAAGTACAAGAAAGTAAAAGGCAAGAACATACATGTCAAGTGTACATGTATGTTCCCAGATCAAAGTGTTTCTCCGTTATGAGTAGCACTTAAAAGCTAGAGGCCAAAAAACACAGATAATGCAGTTGATGATGCCAGAGCTGCCTGTAGCAGGCCAGGTAACAACAAGGAGATGCAGCCACGCGGTTTAATTGGCAAAAGCTTATGAAAAAAAGTGACTCATCAATGACTTTCCTTGGTAGATAAAAACATATTTGAAGGAGTGAATGTTAGTAATTAAATTGCTTTTTAGGGAAGTAACAACTATAACTAATTAGTTTAAGTTATTTACCCAATAATACCCCCAACTGTTCAACCCCCTGTTCCTGTTGTGAACCCTCTATGGCCTCATTACAGCTTTGTTTCCTTCGAAAGTTAAATGGGTTTGTGAAGTTTGCTCATTTCTTTTCGAATTTGCTCCTTTGCATTTGTTGATTAGCTTTGTACTGACTCAGACTGTCACAAAACTCCTCCTGAACACTGTGAGCTATGAATTCTTGGGTCTTTATTAGTCTGTTTTGTTAAAATAAGATTTAATGAGTCAAATATCAAGAACACCATTCACATTCAAAGAAGGAGTTTGTCATGACACACTTAAAAATAGCCCAAAGATGTCTTGAGTCAAAGAGTAAAACTACATTTCAGCTGAAGCAAAGAACTTGGGCTTGATTGCTGCGCCTCTAAAAACTTAATTCATCAAAGTATAGAACTAGTCTCTGTAATTTCCCTTCCCAGGCACAAATTTGCATTCCTAAACTAATCAGCGCTATTGTTTTTTTCTTCTGTTCATCACACATGCCTGGAGATAATTACCATTTATTAAATCAGGATGGTTAAAGAATAAAGGATATTGAAGCTGTGCTAATTTACTTACAAATGAGCGCATTGTAGGAAATGTAATTTTATTAATAATCTAATAACCCCCTCCTGTAATGCTTAAAGACGTGTGTGGGTAGAATGAGAGGGGAATATTTTCACTCTTAGAGTTAAACACTTTGTTTCTCTGATAGGTAGGAAAGCGAGTAAGTATACTTCCTCTTTTATTTAAGTCTGACTGCACTTTTTTAGCATGAGCTCTCAAGAATGCGTTTAGGGAGTTACCTCAAACTTGGCACAAGTGTCCACTCTGACTCAAAAGTTCAATCATCAAGGGCCCTATTTTGACAGTGTGACATACATTGTCTAAAACCTTTTTAATTTTTATTTTTGGTGTGTTGGGTTTTATCGAACTATTTTGAGGATGCCTGTTTTCAGTATAAAGCAGGCACAAGGAGGCTATATGAACACCCTGCACCTGGTTGACATGAATGCAAGCTTAGATGGTGTTGCTATTGGTTAAAGTTCCTCAAGTTCAGGCTTGCACCTCCTATTTCTCTGGGGATAGTTTGATTTAAAAGTTGGTTGAGACAACATGTACAGAACAGCTGCATTTATGGCCTCAAGAATGTTCCAAAGCCTCTTCGAAAACAAAAATCACCAAGCGATTTAACTCCATCCAGAGTTCAATCAAGTCTGTACTTGTTAAAATTATATCAACACTTAAGTTATAACTCTTCTCAATTTGCTATGTAGATTTGGACATAAAGATGAACTGCTAGATTTTAACGGTCAATGTGACAACGGTCACTGGGACTTTTGGTTGCAAAGGACAGAATTTTTCTTTGAATTCCTTAAGCTTTCCAAACTTGCCATTGGAAGTTAATTTGGGGAATTTATAAAATTAAGAAGGTGTTGAGTTGGAGAGTGTGTGTGTGTCATGTGTGCCTTTATGTGTGTATGTATGCCTAAGCCTATGACCTTGTCTCTACTTCAGTCCCACCCATTGTTTCTGCCGTCTGATTACTGATGACGAGGGAGACGACCTCAGAGAGTACTTGTCTAGTCGGGTTGTTTTGGTAAAGACCAGTAGTGGCAAAGTACTCAACTCCATTACTTGGGAGAAAGTAGATACTCTGAGTCAAATGTTACTCCAACACAAGTGAAAGACCTTCAGTCATATTTTTACTTAAGTTAAAGTACTGGAGTACCTGCTTTTGCAAACATATTTTTTAATGTCAATGTGTTATTGTATTGCTGCTACAATTGATCTGCAGAGCCAAATGACTGAAACAACCTACTGAATGCATTGACCTGCTTATAGAACCTGTACAAAAAGCTTGTAAAATATACTACAAATCCTATTGAAATGCCTATTGAAACACAAATGAATTGACAAAAGGACAACCATTGCTGCATTCAAAACAAAATGAATCATTCTTTATTTCGACAATCTCAAACATGGACTCCAGATATGGCCATGGGTGCTCTGGTGTGGAATCATTGTCCGTATCTGCCGGAGCCATCATTACTGTCAAGACAAATCATCCTCTAATCTGCATTAGCTTGTTTACTTGCACAATCTGAGGTACACATTCAGCATCACCAGTTCAACAAATCACACACAGATTGCATCTTAGAGACGGGACGAGAAATTTCATGCGGGGACTTAAAAATGTCAAGTAACAAGACCCTTCGCTGAAATGTGGTGAAGCTAAAATTACAATTTTTGTCTTTCAAATGTAGTGGAGTAAAGGCAAACATTTCCAGAACTAAACAAAAAAAAACCAAATAAATACACACACACATATATATATATATACCTATATCTATATATATATATATATATATATATATATATATATATATATATATATATATATATATATATATATATATATATATATATATATATATATATATATATATATATATATATATATATATATATATATATATATATATATATATATATATATATATATATATATATATATATATATATATATATATATATATATATATATATATATATATATATATATATATATATATACATATATATATATATATATATATATATGTGTGTGTGTGTGTGTGTGTGTGTACAGACACTCCAAAATTTACTTAAGCACATTACTCAAGTAAATCTACTTTGTTACTGTCCACCCCATTCAGGGCTGTGCTTAAATACATTTTTCTAAACAACATTTAAAGTCCCTGTCAAGGACCAACCTCCCATTTTGTAAATTCCTGCTTTTAATTGCAATAAATTAGCTCCCATGGAAAGTTTCCAACATTGAAAATTTCCAGAAATTTGCAAGCCTACTGGGACTTCATTTAGATGCATTTAATTTACTTCTTGCCTCCCTCACAAGAACACATTCAATAGGCTTGTTCTTGTGAGTAGCATGACCATTAACCAGTTACTACTTTCCCATCATACCATTGGGGGGTCTCATCACAGTCACACATGGAAACTGGGGAAAACTAAGTGGTTCCATCTGTGTTATTGATATTTTAGTGATCACTTTGGCCCATAAACTCTGAAACAATTCCCCAACCAAAGTGTATGATTAAACATGAAACCATACTATAAAAGACTAAACAATTCAAATAATTATACAAAAAACTGCCCCAAACCTTTGTCTCCACTGCTGCACTTCCACTGTCTAGTAATCCTATACCTCAGAGAGGCATAAAACCATCAAGCGGTAGTTCTAGTTTTCCTTGGAAGATAAAAATCCATCAAATTATCCAACACGAGGAAACATAAGTCAGGTGGAAAAACCCATCCCATCTCGAAAAGCAATATTTCAGCATGTGGGAAGAATGCATTTAAATCACTCAAGCTCTGGGGATACACATTTTCAAACACAGGAGTCCGACCAGACAAGTGTTTTCTTTCGTGTGCAACCGGCGAGACAGTGTTTTTTTCTCCCAAGCTCTTCTCTGGCGCTTTCATTTCGTCCGACAGCACTTACTTTGAGACCAGACAAAAGTACAATACAACAAAAAATGTCACAATCAAAGGATCCCCATGTTTGGATTGTACATCGGGGCGCTGACAGCTTCGCAGCCCTGCGCAAATACAGCGAGACGCACTTTCACATTTCCCTTCTGCTGGAGCTTCCTGTCAGTCTGGTTCATTTCTGAACCTCTCCACAGGCCGGTTTCATCACTCTGCTCTTCGTTTCACCATCTGTTTTCTCTACCTCTATCTCCTGTTCTTTTTTTTTTTCTCTCCTGTCTCTAAATTTCTTCCTCTTCACTCACAGTTCATCTTTTATTCCAATACTCGCAGTGTTTCTTGCAACAGCAGTGGGCGTGCTATCAGACCCATTAGTCCAATATCCGTGTGTTGAGTGGGGACGATGAGAAATGGATTGGTGGAAATGCGGGTTGCGTGTATCGCTGTGAGGTGGGCGGGAAGTGATGAATGTAATGATTGTGTGGCTAAATGGATGGTGGTGAAGTGTGTGTGGTACAGAGGACAGGGAGAGAGCAGGTAGCCCATGTGCTGATGCATGTAAAGCAAAAGGTGTGTATTGTTTGGGAGAAGTATATAAAGAGGATAAGTCATATGTGCTAATAGGCATTCATGTGGAAGATTTTATAAAAGGTAAAGTTTAACTGAAAAGTTTTTTTGTTCTTTTTCTTTTAATGGGGACATATGCAAAAATCACTTTTTCAAGGCTTTTGAAAACAGTTTTAGGTATTTGGCCTGCCTCCCAGCCAGCAGCATTTCAGAGTAGATAACAAAACCTCTATTTAAAAGGCTGCATGAATGTAAATTCATGGTGTTTGATGAGCTGTTGAGTTTTTGGATATACTGTTACATATCTAGCATTTCATCTGCATAAGCCTCCTCGGTTTATGAAATTTCTGTGCACAGTGCCGCGTTATTGTTTATATTTGCGAGAGATTGGCGAACACCATGTCTAGACCCAAAACCTGTCACTGCTTGGTTGTTGGCTGTAAACAGCCACATATATCTTCACATATAGGAAACCAGCCCCAGAGGACCAAAGGGCCCAGTGGATTAGTTCTGTTTTTGAAGGGTATATGCCAACTACAATCAGCTAAAACCTGTACGTGTGTGCCAGTCACTTCACATCCGACTGCTTCTTCAACTTCAGTCAGCTCAACACAGGACTGGACACCAGACTTTTCCTGAATCCAGGCACAGTACCAACAACCCGTCGCCAAACCTGGAAATGGATGCAAATGTGAGTATTTTAATGCTGTGTAGTATGTGTTTTACACAACGCTAGGAGCTAATGTTAACAGCAGGGGGAAGTGGACCACAGGTAACTGCACAACATGTTCATGTTACTTGTTGAAAGTCTGAAGGATAAGATTTTGTTCCATGTTGACATGATAACTTTACACAGTTGCCACAGGATTATCAGTTGCTTATCCATTATGCTAATGGTGCTCAAAGTAGCCACCAGCTGATGGGCACACTGTGGTCATTAAAGCTGCAGTTTTATTTTTGTGTCACTGCTTCCTAAAAAACATGATTATCCATTATGACCAGACTATTTGAACCTTCTGGGAGACTATTACACAACTGCGCCCTCTCTTGGTCCAGTCCTCAGACTTTAAAAACTCTATCAAGGAACAAATTTAGCCAATACGACCCAGATCAAAGGGGGCACCTCCATTGGTTACACCCTCAATGTAAACCCACTTTTCGGCCAATAAAGGAAAGCGAGCCAACCAGCTGTTCTACTTGGTGTTATGCACTTACACTTTTTCTCAGCCAAACAACCAAAGAAAGGAATTAAAGGGGAAGTTAACAACCATGGAAGCCAATGACTGTAGGAGGAATAAAATGAGGACACTGATTGGTAAGGCATTTGAAGACTGGAAGCAACTCCTAAATTCTATAGGTCTAAAGCTGGACCAAGAGTTGGTGGTACTTCTGATGGATATATAAGCTGCAAAAATATTTTTATATAAAATCTAAGTGTGCTCTTATTATTGATTTTGCAATGGTAGTTTATGAGAGGACGCAATTTGTGGCTCTTTAAAAACCGTAAAGAACTTCTGGACTCCCTGTGACCCATTCAACGGCCGTGAGCATGAACACGAGTTCATGTAAGGGTTATTGTGAGGGGCACAAACAGGGAAGGGAGAGGGGTGTGTAGGGGTGTATATGTACAAACATAGAAACAGTGTGATCATGACTGGCCATCAAATGATCATGTTTTGCCATGAAAGAGGATGTAGTTTATAACCTTGCCAAGGAAAAAAAAACCCTCTTCATTTAAGATTTCGTGTCAACAATCAAACAGTTAAGCTTTAAAAGATATATTTGTCACTGGCTTCTTTACCTTTTAACTACAGAAGTGTTTACTGACCGCACAGACATTCAAGGAGGAGGGCCAATAAAAACATTCCTCTGATCATGAAAAGTAACTGGGGGGATTCGAAAACTCTTGCTTCACATAGAGCAGTCTATTTGTAGTTCATAATAAGTCCATATGTAACAGTAAGTGTCTCAACTAAAGGTTCAAAAAGAAAACAAGTAACTCTGGGAACTGAATCAACATAAAAAATCAAGGACAACATAGCACTCTTTCATTCTATTTGCGTTAATAGGAGGAAAAGTGTGTGCTGTCTGCTGTGGAAAGAAAAAAGGGAAAATCAGCATTTTCTGCAGATGAACAGCATTAAAGGAGGAGATTGGACTGAGGAGGGTTTTAGATGCATCAATCACACATTATTATGTCTAACAATCCCAGCAGATTCTGTCTGCTTTGAGCTTCAGTACAGTTTTGCTGATATGCGAATCTTCCCTGCATTAACAACAATAAAGTGAACAAAGAGTGCCTGTGCAATCAACACTTCTAACAAGGTTCTCAAAAGTGGAAAATATCTCATTAGGAACACAACATCAAGGGGAATACCCGCAAAGCTTTGTGCTGATACACTTTTTCTGTTCAGATGAAATTTAAACATGATGAATGTTTTATACTGATGACTTATTATTAGAAGAAGGATTTGTAAGAGCGATCCAGATGGTGGTTTGTGCTGTTTATACAACCAAAAGTAGAGAGGAGGACTTGGTAAAGCTTTTTGACAATACAAGGTTTAAAACACTGAGAACATTGGAAATAATTGTTTATGCTTTGTTTACAGCAGATAGCACCGGGATTTGTATTTACATAAGATGCAACAAGGCTCGATGTTAATTGTGGGCTTCTTTTTGTTTCTCAAATGCTCCAAATCCTCTGAAAATGAAATAAATGTCTCTCTACACACCAGTGATGGGTAACTTGGCTACCAATAGGGCCCCATGAGGTTAATTTTTGTTGTCAGAGGGCCACATATTTGTAATTTTAGGGTACTAAAAGGAATAAATAATCTGTCATGTCACTTTATAAGTATTTAAAGGCTAACAGACATTTATGAAGTTAATGGGGTGAATTTAGAATTCAAGCCAGTTGCAACTACTTTTTTCATGCAACTTTGAAAGCATTTACTGGTCATCAGTGTGGTAGGTGGTGTGGCCTCAGTGTGCTATGTAAATGTTATGAAGGAATATCAGAGATACAGACCTGATCAAAATCTTCAGACCAGTTGAAAAATTGCTAGAATATGCATTTTGCACATTTGGACCTTAATGAGGTTTTAAATAGAGCTACAATATGCAAAAGCAAGAAGGGGGAGTGTGACAAAAAGCACTTTAAAAAAGTAATTTACTGAAAACAACAAGTACTGAAATAGGCTGTTTATCTCCTGATCAAAAGTTTAAGACCATCGCTCAAAAAATTACAAAAAATTCTCCAAACAAGAACAAAAATGTTTCTCAGTAGGACTCAGTATTGAGTTGCTCCGCTGTTCTTGTTAATAACTTCAAAAATTCGTTTGGGCATGCTTGATGTGAGTGTTTCCAGGATGCTTTTGGGAACATTGCTCCAAGTGGTGAAGATGGCTTCACGAAGGGCATCAACTGTCTGGAACTGATGACCATTTTTATAAACGTCCCTTGCCATCCATCCCCAAGTGTTCTCTATGGGATTTAAATCAGGGGAACATGCGGGATGGTCCAAAAGAGTGATGTTATTCTCCCTGAAGAAGTCCTTGGTCAAGCAAGCATTGTGAACTGCAGCGTTGTCCTGTTGAAAAACCCAGCTGTTACCACACAGACGAGGGCCCTCAGTCATGAGGGATGCCCGCTGCAACATCTGCACGTAATCAGCCACTGTTTGACGACCCTGCACCACCTGAAGCTCCAGTGTTCCACTGAATGAGAAAGCAGCCCAGATCATGATGGACCCCCCCCCCACTGTGCCGGGTGGAAAACATCTCAGATGGTCTCCTTGTCATGCCAGTAATGTTGAAGCCATCTGGACCGTCAAGGTTACATTTTTCTCATCAGAGAATAAAACTTTTTTCCACCTTTCAATGTCCCATGTTTGATGCTCCCTGGCAAAGTCTGAACGGGCAGTTTTGTGGCGTTGAAGGAGACGAGGTCTTTGAATTCATTTTTTTGTTTTTGAAACCCTTTTCCTGCAGATGCCATCTGATGGTTATTGCGCTGCAGTCGGCACCAGTAAGGGCCTTAATTTGGGTCGAGGACCGCCCTGTGTCTTGACGGACAGCCAATCGAATCCTCCGGCTCAGCGCAGGAGTAATAATTTGGGGTCTACCACTTGACTTTTTTGTTCCATAATGCTCAGGATCTTTCAAAGAATTTAGAATGACTGTCTTACTGCATCCAACCTCCGCAGCAATGGCACACTGCGAGAGGCCTTGCTTATGCAGCTCGACGATCCGACCACGTTCAAGAAGAGAAAGCTTCTTGGCTTTAGCCATCAGGAGGGCATGGCCGCGTGAATGCCTGACAGAAAATGAAAATTTGAGCAGAGTTGGGCTTTAATAGCCTGTGGTCTTAAACTTTTGATCAGGAGATAAACAGCCTATTTCACTTTACTTGTTGTTTTCAATAAATTACTTATTCAAAGTGCTTTTTGTCACACTTCCCTTCTTGCTTTTGCATATTGTAGCTCTATTTAAAACCTCATTAAGGTCCAAATGTGCAAAATGCATATTCTAGCAATTTTTCAACTGGTCATAAGATTTTGATCAGGTCTATATTATCAAGTGCACTTTCATGAAAATGTTGGCTGGTTGGTTTGATCAAGATTATGCTTAAACAAAATTTTCATAAATAATTTTTAAAGTTTCCGTCAAGGGTAACCCCCACTTTTGTAAATTCCAGGTTCATTGCAGTTTATTCCTATTAGTTCTTGTTAATTTCCATGGAAAGTTTACAACTTTGAAAATTCACAGAATTTTGCAACACTTCTCAGACCATGTGTAATAGAACTTTATCAATTTATCAACACAGTTTTAAACAATGCTAATATCAAAAGTCTTTGAAGAAAGCAACACCATTGAAGACTTTCTGCTAATTAAAAAACAGCCCATTTTCTGGACTTCTGAACCTCCTCTTTTTTAGCAATCATAGCCCTCAGAGAAGCATAAAACCATCAAGCAGTAGTTTTAGTTTTTAGAGTAATCCAACAGGGGAAAATAAAAGTCTGGTTCAAGACAGTTTAAGCAACATTTATGATGCAATAATCAAAGCATCAACTGGTTATCAGTGTATATTTTAATTTCATTTTTACTGTTATTTTGGTGAATAAAAAAGAGAGCTTCAAAGAAATAAAGTCAGAAAATAGCTGCTTATGTTCTTGGAAATATTGTTCTCTTTTGTCGGGGGTTTTGTAAGTACTTTCTTTTGATATTTTAAAGTGATTGGCAGAGGGCATTAAAGGGATGTTTCAGGATTTTCTTAAGTTTGGTTGTTTGAAACTAGTCTATGTTGGAGTGAATATACAAGCAAGAATGCAGGGACAAATTGCAACTTTGCCTCTGGTTTTAAAATGATTCATTTTTTTTTGCCTTATTGTTGTGATATCAGTATCAAACAAAATAATCAAGATTCTAAATTTTCCCATAATGGGGAGCCATACTGATGAGCATTTAAGATCAAATTCAAAGGTGAACATCACCTAAATTTAGGATGGGTAATGTAATTGTTAACCTCTGTGGGTCCCTTCATGATGCTGGGCCCTGGGAAGTTTTTTTTTATTCTCATGGGCTTGTTTCCTGTTTCAAAGAAAACATTAAAGGTGCTATGAGGAGAATCTATTACCGGCGACATTAAGACTCTGCTACCCATGAGCACGTGCGGCGACTGTGGTAGTGCTGCATTCCAGTAACCTCAGAAGTGGGAGTGACATCATCTACGACTTATCAGCGTTCCAGTTGAAGTCAGAATGACGGAAGTCTCATCTACCAGGCTATTGTTAGCTGATGTTAGCACAGGGGTGGCAAGGTTTCACCGAGTTCCCGGTAGGAAATTCAGACTTCGGGGGACGTTCCAGTTGCAGTTTCCTACTAGGAACCCAGAAATTCCTACTTCTGACTACAACTGGAACACACTATAAGACGTGACCCAAGCTAAAGTGTGTGTTTGTTGTGATGCTAATAAAACTGCAGCTTGGACCTTCCTCAGAACTCTGCATTGCTTTACAACTTCTTTTTTCAACAACTTACAGGATGCCAAGCGACGAGGTAATGTATCTCTTTCTAGTTACGTAGCGGTAGTTTTTGATGTGTGACAACAAGCAGTTTTTGGAAAACTTAGTATCGTAGTTTTGTAGCCTGCTATATATCGCTATTTACAGCCCGGTGCTCTAAGATGTGTCCGAATAATATAAATTTGCTCTAGTTTTAATTGTCTTGTTCCCGAAGTTGAGTATCCAGGCCAGTCCAGCCCTGTCCGACCTGACAGCGAAGCTAAGGAATAGCATTTATAGATAACCTATTTTGATGCTATAAAACTCATCTTAAAGTGTGTATTTCGATCAGACATATATCTAAAAGTGAGACTTTTTTGTAATTACTTAGAAACTCCTCACAGTCCCGTTATGTCAAGTATCTTTGTTTATAAGGTAACATTGGCTTTAGAGCTGAGTTTTCAGAAGGTTTTACGAATAAGAAAGTGCTGAAATGAACTGTTCAGAGTTTGATATTTTTCTGTAAGTGTCTCTGAATGAACCGAGACAGTATGGCAGGGAGATGACGGCACCTATCTGCCTCTCCAGTTTCCCCCGGTGAGCGACCGTGGCTTCTCTGTCGGAGCGAGGAGCTTCTTCCTCTCACTCCTCCCTCATTTATCACTCCTTACAGCTGAGGAATCTTCCCCTCTGTGTTCAGACACATCCACTCGCTCCATAACTCCTCTGACACTTTGACAGCACTGTGGAGATGGCCGTGTGTGTGTGGGAACCAGCGCGCCTCACTGTCTTTCTGTCTGAATTCGTGTGGGCCCCCCTCCCAGCTGTGTCGGTCTTCGCATGAGGGCAATTGTGACTTTGTGTGAACGTCTGTGCATTAAGCTCCTCTCTCAGCGCACACACACAAACAATAGCCTTTCTGTTCCCAAAATGTATCACAGTTTCCTTTCCTGGGACGTGACGGGACAGGTGTGAAGGCTGGAGGCGGCGTCTGACATGAGGGGATAATGTAAACAGGCAGGAATGTGATCCACATCACAGCCACTGATTTAGGAGAAGGGCTTTTGAAGGGTGAGGGGGTCACTCACCACACGGCGACAAAAGAAATGAAACATGAGCCCCGTGACAATCAGTGTACTTAAGTTGCTGTTTCAACCAATTGCTATTGTCTGTCAACTTTCCGGGCTAATAATTGGTGTTTTAAGCTTCGCTGGTGATTTATGTATTCAGGCTATATTCCTTGAGGCTCGGAGCATGAAGCGACAACTCATGTCAAACACAGTGAGGCAGAGTGACAATATAATGAGGGATCAGCTCAGTCAAATTGCTATAAACACAAATCATGACTCCTGCTCAGTTATGCTGATGATTTTAGTTTATTGGTCTATCTAGAGTTACCAAAGTGATATTTAGCTTTCTTTCAAAGTAAGGTGTACATCTGGGAAAATTTTCCTTGATAAATATTGTGCATACTTTCCAGCAAATATTGTCTACCCCCTATGCAAATGAATTTCACTTTAAGTTCTTAAGAGCTTTACACACCATTTGTAAAACTATTAAAACTTTTTCTTTAACAATTATGACTTGCCATTAACAAGCAGCTGTATTTGGTTCCGTTTTTTTCAGTGGTAAACTTTGTACCTTTTTAGTGTCTCTGGAGACTTCAGACTTTTTACATTTTTTTCATTGTTTTCACCTCTGATATTTGTAATTAAAGGGACTGTGAGGAGTTTCTAAGTAATTACAAAAAAGTCTCACTTTTAGATATATGCCTGATCGAAATACACACTTTAAGATAAGTTTTATAGCATCAAAATAAGTTATCTATAAATGCTATTCCTTCGCTTAGCGGTGGGGTCGGACAGGACAGGGCTGGACTGGACTGGCCTGGATACTCAACTTCGGGAACAAGACAATTAAAACTCGAGCAAATTTATATTATTCGGACACGTCTCAGGGCACTGGGCTGTTAGTAGCGATATATAGCCGGCTACAATACTACGATACTAAGTTTTTGAAAACTTGCTTGTTGTCCCACATCAAAAACTACCGCTATGTAACTAGAAAGAGATACATTACCTCGTCGCTTTGCATCCTGTAAGTTGTTGAAAAAAGAAGTTGTAAAGCAATGCAGAGTTCTGAGGAAGGTCGAGGCCACAACACAACAAACACACGCTTTGGCTTCGGTAACGTGTTGTGATGCGTTCCAGTTGTAGTCAGAAGTAGGAATTTCCAAGTTCCGAGTATGAAACTGCAGCTGGAACGCCCCCCGAAGTCAGAATTTCCTACTGGGAACTTGGTGAAACCTCGTCACCCCTGAGTTGACAATGGAAGATGGATGCCCCCAGTGTGAACAGTTATTTAGCTCCTGTAATAATCAATTTATTTGCACTTCTGACTGGGGTGTGTCACTCTAGATCAGCTGTATACATCGTATTGTTAGACATATTTACAAAAATGCTGTCATATTGATAATCACATTCTTCATGAGATATTTGTGAACAACAATGCAGGCGTGCTAACAACAGCTAACAATAGCCTGGTAGATCGGCATGTTTTTTTCCGACTTCAACTGAAACGCTGATAAGTCGGAGATGATGCCACTCCCACTTCTGAGGTTACTGGAACGCAGCATTATGACAGTTGCTGAGCGTGCTCATAGGTAGCAGAGTCTTTGTGTCGCCGGTAATAGATTCTCCTCACAGTCCCTTTAAGTTAATAACCAAACTTAATATCCGGTGCAGTATAAATGCTGTCAGACTTTGCCTTTGGGTCAAATGTGGTCTGCTGTCAAACAGTGCTGTGTTAAATGTGTAAATTTGTTTGCCTTGTTCATAGTCTCGCTTTAACGTAAGTTGAAAGATGTTGCATAATGCAACCTGCTTACTTAACTGTATGCTCTTTTCTTTTCTTTATGTCTTTATTTGATGTCCCTACTGCTTTACTGTGTATAAGAGAAATGGAAACGACTGTATTTCCCTTTTGTGATTAATAAAGTATTCCTGATCCTGATGTTTTGCTTTGACTCTGGTAATCTACAGTATATTCGTTTTTGATCACTGCCAGTGTTTATAAAAAACCATCCATGGGCTTCTCAGGAACTGCTTTTGATTGGTTCTCATTTCACATTTTCAGTGTTTCTTGTCAGTCTTAGATCCACAGATCACATGTTGTCCGTGGTGTCCCTCAGGGCTCTGTTCTGGGCCCTCTGTTCTTTTCTGTTAATGTACTGCCTTAAGGGCATCTTATTAGAACTTTTAAAGCTGTGTTCAACCCTTTTTATTCATCCATTATCTATATTTTTTCCCCTTCCAGGTTACAGGGACTAGAGCACAATGGGAATGAGGCAGGTTACACCCTGAGGAGAGACAAACAACCATTCTCAGTTCCGTCCATCCCTAAAGGTGCGTTCACACTGGACGCTACCTGTACTACCTCGGCGATCACTCTCCATGCAAAGTCAATGTACAGCCGCGATGGGGCGGGTCTAACCCTCCCGCGACGCAACAGCTGGCGACAAGACGACCGCTTCACTCGTCGCGCGATGTCAAAGTTAAAAAAAAGTTGATATATTCAGGTGATGTCGTGCGTGGCTGTGCAGCATCAGCCAATCAGCGGTGTGTGTACGTGTGACGGTGCTGTTATTCATCCGGACTACAGGGCGGATGACTTCCGCGTAGGCGGAACTAATCTCAGTGAGGACATTTGCAGACGGACCGCAGTAAACTCACAGAGGATGCTGCTGCATCATCAGCCGCAGAGTTTTGTGTTTGATAAGTGAGTGAAAAGGACACAGCTGGAATAATGTCCGCTGAGACATCCTATTATGGGATATATGATACGATCGCGGTAAAACTCGACGTGACGTCACCGAGGGACAGCCGACGCCAGGCGACCAAACAGGTAGGCTATTTATGGACGCCCGACGCTACCTCAGTGGGCGACGCGACTTTGGTAGCTGGGTCGCTTACGGTGTGAACGCACCTTAAGGGTGATTTAGAAAAGTCAATCAACCTAATGCATGTTTTTGGTCCTTGGGAGGAAGTTGGTGTACCTGGAGTGCATACAGGAATGATTTTTACATTCAGTCTCCACACAGAAAGGCCCTGACCACACGAGGATCGAACCAGCAACTTCCTTTCTGTGAGGCCCCCTGCACTACCACCCTTCTACCACTTTTATGTTGATGATATTTGGATGTTTGTCTCCCAAGCCTTAAAGTGTCTCTAAATTGTTCTCACTCCTTGAATGTATTAACTTTATCAAAGCCTGGATAGCTGGAATATTTTGCAACTCAACTGAGCTTCTTTTTTCTGCTCAAGATCATCTTTTCCCAAATGTGTTGAACAGCTTTGGTTCGTTTCTGTGTTAGTTAACCTCAAACAACATGTAAATTGTTTGGTTTGCTCCTTCTTCCATTTGAGGAATATTGCTAAACTTAGGCCTATAGTGTCAAAAGTGAGGTGGAAATATATGTCATTGCTTTTGTGGTTGGACTCTTGCAAGTCCTTATTTACATGTCTAAGCAGCTTCTCTCTAAATGATTTGCAATTGTCCAAAATGCTGCTGCAAGGTGCTCACTTGAAGATCACCACACTTTTGGATTGGATTGGCTTCCAGTTAAATTTAAGATCTGGTTTAAAAATCTTGTATTTGCATACAGAAGTATACATGGCCAGCCACCTGCCTTTATCCAGGAACTGTTAAAACCCTGTAACAACAGCAGGACTGACTGGGTCTGATGTCAGTCTGACTGATGTGCAGCTGCTAATGTAGTCCAGTCTGCACTTTTTTTTTCAGTTTGTGAGTCTTAAGGCATGCAGACTAATCTGACAGACTATGTGACATTTCAGTTCCGTATTAAAGAGTTGGGATTTTGTTACTTTAGTCACTCAAAACCGCATATTTGCAGTTAATATCAGCTGAAATGTCTTATAGTCTGTTGAGAACAGCAGTACTTTTGCCATCCATAGAACTAAGCAATGCCATGTTAGTCATGTGTCTGTAAATAGTCAATTTGCAACAAACATGATGCTCATGGGCTATAGAAGTAATCATTTCTGAAGAACAGTGGAACAGTTCAAGCATAAATGTGTATTACTCAAAAACTGTGCACATCATACTGTTGACAGTACTGTGATAAAGACTGTTCCCACAGTACCATATCCAATCATATAAGACTAAAATGCATACATTTATCTTTTGCATGCAGGGCCTCAGTGGAACCAACAGGATCACATTGACCTACGCTGCTGCCTTGATGAATCTCCCCGCTCTGTTAGCTCATCTGTTTGAAGTGACAGAGCAAAAGGGCAGCAGAATTAGTCGCTTATTAAGCAGGAGAGCTCGCTCTTTAATCACTGATGTTGTTTAGGGGACAGAAAAGTGTGGCACACACTAGCAGAGCCACTTCTTAATGACTCCAAACTGTGATAAACCACAACTTTTGAATGTTATCCTGAATTGATGACAAATAGAGAGAGAAATGAGAAGAAAGGGCAATAAAATTAGACATCTTTTGGCCTTTGGAGATGCATGAAATATATGTGTTGGTTCCACTTACATAACCAACCTCTTTCAGATTGGTGGGCCTATTATCTGAATCTCATCATCATTTCATGCCTAAAAACTGGTGTGAAAATCTGTCCTGCAAAGGCTGAGAAACAGACAGTAATAAAACAAAATGGAGTCTTACAGCTTGTTACTTTCTGCCTCATATATTTTTACCTCGCAGCATTGTAGATGAATTAGTTGTACAATAAGTAGATGGGGTTGGACCTCCTGTTGGGACATGTTGCTCCCTCACATATTCTGGATGCATCTGGAGACGCTAATTACCACTTAAAAGATAATAAACTTGTGGCAGTGTAGGGTAAAAGAAAAACACTTGGGTACATGTGGTTATGTCGAGGAAATAGTTTCTTAATTAGGTGTTATGAGGATTGCTTGTTTGGCTGTTTCGAGACTGATATTACCATACATTGCAAAGTTGGGGTTTCCCCAGATACTGCAGAAGCAGTGGCTCATTTTAAAATTTTGGTTCTTCAAAATATGGTAGTGAAGAAATAAAGATACCATGTTTAATGACTTTGAACACATAATGCTCTGTTGTATAACAAGTGCAAAGTGTCCTAGCAGACAGTGCAAGTGCCTTTCCTATTTTCTTTTTTTTACTTCAGTGCTTGTCTTATAAAGAGGAGTGGTCAGTCCAGACGTTTTCTGTGCCTTAGTCAACCTGAAACCCAGTCCTAAGTCCTTCAGTGCTCAAGGATCACAATTTGAAAGAAATTAGACATTTTGTATTTTTTTTTTTGTTTTGTTTGTTTTTTGTTTGTTTTTTTTTACAAAAAGTATATGTCCATATGAACTGTCTTAGGTTTTATTCATTAGAATTCCAAGTCATAGAGGAGAGAGTTTTACCACTTCTGGTTTCCACATCTCAGAGTCTATGGGATTACAGAAAGACTTTATGGATGGATGCTTGAAATAAATTCATATTAAACTCATGCATGCAGGGTTTAGAAGAGAATTTATCTTTGCAACATAATCTGGCAAAGTTTTGATTTGGAATTTGAAAGCATTATTCTATATTTAATTGGATTCTAGCATCAAGACAACAAGAGAAGCTGGAAGAGGGCACATCTGTTGGTGAACAGACCGACAGGATGTTTTCACTAACTTTAAAGAGGACATATCACGCTTGTTTCTCCTTTTCACTATGCCAGACAAGGATGCCTGTAAAGCATTTCTGCCCTCAGTACAAGTCATTTAGTTCCGTCATTGCCCCACAATTGCGTTCTCAAAATCCTCATTTTAGGCCATTATGAAGCCCGCGTTGAAACACTCAGTCTCGAAGCTGACCTAAAGTTACCTCGCAACGTCTCAGCCCTTTGTGCTCTGATTGGTCAATTCTATCGAGGGTAGAGCAAGCCTGTCCTTCTTCTCCTACTATTTCCGGCAGGCTCAATGCAGCAATGACTTATATACCCCTGCTGGTGGATGTGTTCCTCGGTGATGGTTTTGTGGCTAACGGACATCACAGGGGAGGAAGTGTTTTATCAGATTACTCCAATAAAAAGAAATGTACCTCGTGTCGTCACGACGTTTGAAATCTTGCGGACATCTCGCAATGACCTATTTTCAGAGGCATCAAATCTCGTTTTAGGATACCAGAAAAAAATACAATATCTAATTTTTTTGAAAATTAAGGGGGTGTAAGGCCTTGTTTTCAAATTTATTATATTATATGTAAGTATTAAATCATGCATCAGCATGACATGTCTCCTTTAAGGGTCTTATACATGAATGCTACATTACTTAAAAGGAAAATATGAAATAATTTAAAAGGATATATATGAGCTGAAGGCCTCCATAGACTGACAAAAGTGGCATCATCCAACACAGTTGTCCCCATCATTGTCCATTTTACAGTTCCAGAGAATTTAATAATCAGTATAAGAGTGACCAGTATTGAAAGTTTGAAAGTTTCCCTTCATGACATCATTATGGGATCTGCTGCTTCCCTCAGAGAGGCACAGCAAATATTAGAGAACAGAGCTGAAGAGCCAACGCTGCATCTGAATCTTGTGAGGGGCAGAGTGAAGTACAGCATATAGGATTTACACCAAAACAGACTGTTATATGCCGGGCTTAAACAGAGGGTTATTGGCACACTGAAATGCAACATCTACGTAAACCTAAAGGTAGAAACTTCAGACTATTTACCTTGACATGGACTTGGACAACAGCACATAGTTTTAACAGTTAAATATCAGGTTTTTTTATAAGTACAAAAGTTATATTGCCAAAAAGTGTTAAGAGAGGGCTTGCTTTTGTTGCCAAGTTGTCCTCCATGCTCACTTTCTGGTGTACATTTATACAGCCAGAATCCTGATCAAGCAAGCTCTCATGTTACAGAGAGTCTGCTTTTTCGCTTTCAGATATTTACAGACTGCCCAGCCTGTCTGCATAAGGGATTCCAGAAAATAAGTAGAAAATGCAAACATACTAAATTAATTTAATGCTGAGCACACAGGACATTAGTAGACATAAATCTGTCTGACCTGAAAGGTGTGTCTTTGAAGGTTTTGATGCTAATGTAGAAGTATCCAGCATGTCTTTTCAATTGTACCAATGTTGTGGGCATACTTCAGTGAAAAACAACTTCAATGTAAGCATCATATTTAATTTAGTGGCTTAAGTTAATTCACTTTTGTACTGCTTTGTGTCTTTTACCGTTGGAAGGGACTGGAGTCCATCTCTGCTGAAGTTGCGGTGGCACACACCCTAATTACAGGGCTGCATATAGAGACAAATAGTCAATCATGAACACACTTACACCAAAGAGCCTTTTAAAATCAGTTTGTCAATGTAGCAAATGTTGATAGACGGTGCAGCATTATCTATGCTGTTCATGCCATTATAAACGAGCCAACACAGACTACATTAAGATTAAACACAACTACATATAAGTCTGTACTAGACTTAGTTTAAAAAACAACAGAGTATCAGTGTTTGTTTGTTGTTGATTTTTTTAATTTAATCTCATTAAAAGTGTAAAACGTGAAGTTTACTGTGTCTTCATATTGTAGTTAAAGTGTGACGGCTGGGTGCATTAAACTCTTGGAGCTCAGCTGCACTGACTCATGGTCTATTAATTCTTGCTGCTGTATCTCATTTGTCTGTTCCAAACATGGCATGTTTACCATAACTCCATAAAGCTGAAATATTCTTCTACAACATTTAACAATCTCCACACATTTAATTAGGGACAGCCATCTGGTTGCCACTTACTTCAGACTAATCACAGTGGAGTGTATGGTGGGATGTTGGGTCTAAAAGTGAATAAGAGGGGGAAAGCTTCAAGACATTTTACTTACACTTGGACAGTTACACAAATATGGAAACAGGATGATGAATTTGACTGCATATTTTAAAGATTTTAGAGGCAAAGTCTGAAGTGTTGGGGAAATTATGATGACGTGTGGGAAGTGAAACAGAGTATTAGGCTGCATGCTGCAAGCAAAAATCACCTTTTACCCCGAGATATGTCTAGAATGACTTCCCATTAATCCATAATTTTTACACTCATGAATATATTCACAGCTAGTTAACTTTACTGTCTTTGGTGTTTAAATTCAGGTTCAAAATTAGGGCACCTAGCTATTTAAAGTAAAGTATGCAACTTCTGATGCAGAAAATTTCAAACATAAATGGCTCATTGAGTTTCTTAGATGGAAACAAACTTCCTTTAACCCATCACCTCCCCCTCTTTGGCAACCCTTTGTTAGTGTTTCAACTCAAGATATCAGTGAGAGAGAAGCCTCATTTATGACATCAAGTCATTGCAAAGATCCTCAAAAGAAAGTCATCAATGAACTGTGGCACAAACAAATACAAAATGAAAAAAACAAAAACGTGGCTGAAGCTCTCTAAAATGAGTAAACTTGAGGATATCCACAATGCTAAGATACCATAAAGGAATTTTTAAAGGGACTATGAGGAGAATCTATTACCGGCAACACAAAGACTCTGCTACCCAGGAGCACGAGCGGCGCTTGTTGTAATGCTGCGTTCCAGTAACCTCGGAAATGGGAGTTACATCTCCAACTTGTCAGCATTCCAGTTGAAGTCTGAAAAAAAACATGCCAATCTACCAGGCCTTGTTAGCTGTTGTGAGCACGCCCTGCGTTGTTGTTCACAAATATCACATGAAGAATGTGATTATCACTACGGCAGCATTTTTGTAAATATAAGTCTAACAATACTATATATACAGCTAATCTAGAGCGACACACCCCAGTCAGAAGTGCAAATAAATGGATTATTACAGGAGCTAAATAACTGTTCACACTGGGGCATCCATCTTTGATTGTCAACTTGGGGCTGACGAGGTTTCACCGAATTCCCAGTAGGAAATTCTGACTTCGGGGGTCGTTCCAGTTGCAGTTTCCTACTCAGAACTTGGAAATTCCTACTTCTGACTACAACTGGAATGCACCAAGACGTCAGAGCCAAAGCGTGTGTTTGTTGTATTGTGGCCCGGACCATCCTCAGAACTCTGCATTGATTTACAGCTTCTTTTTTTCAGCAACTTACAGGATGCAAAGCGTGGTAATGTATCTCTTTCTAGTTACATAGTGGTAGTTTATGATGTGTGACAACAAGCAAGTTTTGAGAAATTTGGTATCGTAGTATTGTAGCCGGCTATATATGGCTACTTACAGCCCGCTGCTCTAAGACGTGTTCGAATAATATAAATTTGCTCTAGTTTTAATTGTCTTGTTCCCGAAGTTGAGTAACCAGGCCAGTCCAGTCCAGCCCTGTCCTGTCCGACCTGACCAAGAAGCTAAGGAATAGCATTTATAGATAACCTATTTTGATGCTATAAAACTCATCAATAAGTGTGTATTTCGATTAGGCATTTATCTAAAAGTGTTTTTTTCAATTACTTAGAAACTCCTCACAGTCTCTTTAAATACAGGAGATACAAATAAACATTAAAGATTTGAACATATAAATGTGACAATGTTCTAAATAGTTCATAAAAAATATAACATAAACAGAGAGGTCAGCCAAAAAACAATTTTAGTTCTCAATCTCTCATTGTGAGGCGCTTATTGTCCTCCTTTACATGTAGAGGGTAATAACTGAACAGTAAGGGATTCCTGTAGTACAAAATGATTATGAAACATGTTTGCATAAAGAGGCTGGACACAGTATTACCCGTCAGTGTGAACAAAGAGCTGAGCGCAACAAACTGAGTGTTAATTTATCCGCACTGTCTGTTTAAAAAGGGCATTGCTTCAGCAGGGTATTTTTAATATCTGTATCAAAGTGCTTCTAATTTTAATGCCTTACAAGCAGCTTAAATAGGTGATTAACTAAAAAAAGGGTTACATTTGCCTCACACCTGAAAGGGTGGAGCTGAGACAGTGATTGCACTTTGTCAAGCAGACCAAAACCTATCAAATTCTAAATAATATAGCCCCTGTCTCTAGTTCGGACTAAAGCTGTCATCCTGCTATTGTTGCACTAGGACCCAGAAATACACAACTGACTTGAGGCGACAGTATAGCTTAGTGAATGAAGGTATTTTATCCTGTAAGACAAAGATCAAGCTGTATCTAGGCTGGAGACACTTGCATTTTAACTGAACCTGTTTTCAGTCTCGCATGAATTTGGTCTTTTGGTTTGCACCAGAGTTTTTGTGAGCCTTTAAACCCCTCAAATCAACCAAATAAAAAAAAAATTGCTAACTAGAGTTAATTTGATCAGGACCAAACATGTTAAGTTGAAAATATACTTCCATTTTGTTCCCACAATTATGTTAATATGTTCATGTTTTGTTTATATACCTGCCTGTGTGTTACGTGCACTACCACTTAAGGCAGCAGAAGATTCAGGCTGAATGTGTTGACCTGCTGTATCAGAACTGGACTGCATACATGGTGGTAACTTGAAAGTAAAAGTAAGAAAAACAACCATAATCAATGTCATCGTTAAATATTTTTTGACAACCGATTGCCAGTGGTCAGACCTCACCATCAGTATTGTCAGCACAACAGGGTGGGTCAGAAGTTTCCATACATGGGAAAATGCATATTTTTTATGTCTGTGATACCCTAGAAGATGTGTTTGATGCATCCTCTGGAGTACAGTATCTTTGGGGGCAGCAAAAGGCCATGGTGTATCAGGTGGATATTTGAGACTTAAAACCTCTTAACGAATGTATCACCAACGCCATTACAAGCTTAACTTAAACTGTGCTAATGCAAGCTCATCAACAGTGGAAAACATGATTAATATTTTCAAAACAATGGTAATCATAGAGAGCACATTATATTAACCAAAACAGTTGTCCAATATGAATAATTATTTTACTACTTATGGAAACTTATGGCCCACCCTGTACATGTCTACCATATTTTCCTCCATGTGCCATCTGAGCGTTGTGTTATGAGTTACTGTGCTGCCTTGCCAACTGTGCTGATAGATGTTGTAGTCAAAGCACCGAGAGAGGCAGAGGCTGTTCCCTTCAGTGATTCTCTTTTATTAATCATTGTATCAAAGGATGGCTCATTAATTTATAAGTAAGAAAATACAGCCAATGAAACCAAAACACAAACAAATCAATGACAAAGTCCAAGTCACCAGTAGACTTAGTTCCTTGTTATCAGACTTCTGAAGGACAATGCATCCATCTCCACTTTGACTGTGACCATTGTTAGTGGTAACACATTGTATTTTAGTTGAAGAATTCAGATGACTTTTTGGTGTTTTCAGCAATGTGATGCTTTTGATTTGCATGATTACACACCTTTTCATAAAAATTACTCCATTACTTTCTCTTTTTTCCTCAATTGTTGTTTCTTTGGCACAGGATGGCATGTGAAGTTTAGCAGGCTCAGCAGCCTTTGCCTTCAAAACATTTTCTCAAAGATACACCTGCAGAGTTTATAAATAATTCTGCAGGGAGGTTTAAACCGGTTTCTTGAACATGACAATGAGTTCCCCGTGGCCTTCATATTTACTAGATTTGAATCTAACAGAGCACTCTTGAGATGTGGTGGAATATGAGATTTGTATTGTGCATTTGCAGCCAGCATATCTGCAGCACCTATGCAAAGCTATCACGTCAGACTGAACCAAAATCTATGTTCCCAGCAGCTTGTTGAATCAGTGTCATAAAGGACATAGCCAATTCTGAAGGTAAAAGGTAAAACCCTGGTGTGAGGTGTACCTAATGAAGGGGAGAGTGAATGTACATCATCGTCCATGTCATTCTCAAACAGTGTGCCTTGGGAATTTATCTGTCCCCAATTCCACATGAAAAGCAGATACAGTTCAAATACAATTCTTTAAAACCTTGAAGGTTTACAGTTTACAAAATAAGAAGGTTAGAGAAGAGATTCAAATGACAGATTTACATTATTGTCTCTTTCAGGGTCCCAGCTGACATTAGGCTAGAGGTGGGGTACACCCTGAACCGGCTGCCAGTAGGTTGCAGGACCACATAGAGAGATGGACCACCATTCACACACACACCTAAGACCAATTTGGAATCACGATCAACCTAAAGAGCATGATTTGTGCATATTGGAAGCCAGAGTTCCCAGAGAGAACCCATGCATGCACAAGAACACGAAACTCCACACAGAAAGACCCTACCCAACCTGGGGATCAAACCGACAACCTCCTTGCTGTGAGGCATGTGCACTAGCTGCTGTGCCAAAAATGTTTTAGCTGATTGATGCTAAATAATTTGTGAGCTCCAAGCACATTAAGACTGACCATCAAATTAAGCAAAATGTCATACTTTTTACCAGTCAGCTTGAAAAAAGCAAAGTCTGAGAAATGTTTGTAAAATAACTACAATGTAGAAATCTGTGCAATAATTTTGGTAGAACAAGTTAATTTGCTAACTTTACAAGCAAATGTGGGTTATATATGCTTAAGGTCAGCTCAGAAAATAATCACTGGGTGAAACTAATCATGCATTGAATTTATATGTGTTTGAATGTAACAGCAAGACAATGAAGAATGTTCTTGAGTAGAATCTGTAACAAGCCGAAGTTAAAAATTTCAATGTGATACTGTTGTTTTTCGTTTTTTATTAGTGTAAAGATAAATATGTGCAGGGTAATCAGATGCTGTGGCTCATGTTACAGTGGTTACATTTCATGAGTAGGAATCTGGTGACATGAGTATGAAACCTTCAGGTTTGGTTTGCCTTGGAAAAAGTTTGAAAAATACTTGAGCAACCCAGTAAAAACTAGAAAAGCACTTGTAGAGAGCAAACTTCTGCCAAGATACAATTCTGGATCACCACATGCTCCAATATGAGGGCCAAGCTGCCGCTCATGTCTGCCCAATTTGGCGAATTTCTCCCCTGGCATTGCAAGGGAACCTGGGTACTGTAGTCATATAAACTTGACAAACGTTGACTGCGTTTGCAAATAAAGTACAATTCCATGATGACGTACAGAGGGCAGAACCCTCACAGCAGGTGATGAGAAATTTTTGGGATTTGCCATAATAAACCTCTTTTTTTTTTCTTTTTTATGAGTTAATCTGGATCAGATGAAATTGACCATGATGATAGAGTTATATTATATATAATTTAAATATGTTAATTTTGAAGCACATCCATCAAGCGACGTCATAGAGACGATTCTTTAAAATATGGCCCAATGTTAAGTTATGGGATTTTCAGAAAATTGGGGGATTTTCTTTTGCATCCTGACAAATATGTGGATCACCACCAACATGTATTGGCTACATTCTTGGACGAAACCACAGCTCTGGTAATTTTCATGTAAATCCATCCAGTAGTTTTTGCATTATCTTGATCAAATAAAACTAGAAAAGCACTCAGAGAGCGCAGACCTCCGCCAGCGCCACAGTCCTCACCCATATTGTGATTTTCACCATAAATATTAGTCCTACCATCATTTCATGTTAATATTTAGATTCCTTGACCATGAAAACATACCATTAGCAATTGGATTCATAATATCTATTTTAGTTCAGTAGTTATTCACAAAAATCACATTTTTCGTCATGGCAGGTCCAGACACTGATCCGGATCAACATCAAAATTGAACCAGTTCTTCCTTTTCCCATGCTGAACATTTTCTGAAAAATTTCATCAAAATCCATCCATAACTTTTTGAATTATTTTGTTCACAGATAGACGGACAGACGGACAAACAAACTCTCCTGAAGACATAACCTCCTTGGCGAAGGTAACAAACAGATCCTAGCAAAAACTGAACCTCCTTAGCGGGGGAAACAAAATTCAGCATTACACATCATAGTTTCTAATTTGTTTACATGACTTACATAATTGTGATAAAAAAATGAAACCATACACTTTTTTAAGCCCAAATTCCCTAAACATGTTAAGTTCTGTCTGAATTCTTCACACAGGAAGAAAACACTGACATGTCACAACCTGACATCTCCCGAAACCGAAAGGTCCTGAGAACTGTGAGACTTTAAGAAACAAGGTCAAGGGCCACAAAGAGTTAAAAAACATGCTCTTCAGTGATGTAAAGTTCAAGCTCGGGTTAATGTGAATTGTTACTGGCAGGGCAATGTCAAGTTTCAGCAGATCTTCATGAAAATGTATCACCCCCTGTCAGTGATGCAGAAAGACTCCTCAGTTTGAACTTGCACGTAACTGCAACTCTATCCTGCTGGCACTTAGAAATCCTCAAAACATCGAGCTTCCAGGAGAGAAGAAACCTGAGCACGAGTCGGCGCTTGTTGCTGGAAGACTAAGCTCAGGCTGACTTGACATTTTCCTCGACTCCCCTGACAGACTCCTCCTCCGGCGCGCTGATGAAAATGTCAAGAAATTTTCAAAAAGGAGAAGTGTTTACTGGAAGCGTATGATTTTTTCTTGTGTGATTTCGACTCAGTGGGGAACATGGTGCGATGTGTTCTTCCCTGACAGCGTGGTGACAGCCCAGACAGAGGCGCGGACATCAAAGTGCAGGTGGAGAGTTAGTTACATGGGGGCTGAGCGGGATGAAGGGATCACATCACCTCGGATAAAAGGCCAGACGTCACACATGCGCAGCAAAACAAGACCACCGCATCGCCTTGGCATCAGCAGCTCCCTTCTGCTACACGGCGACCTTCAAAAGGTCCCTGTTTTATCTTTTGTCTACAAAGTGTCGGCTGGTTTTAAGTGAGGACGGACGTGCGAGTGTGTGTTTGGGCCCGTCTGCTGCATGTGAGTGGGTGCTTTTAAAGATAAAACAAGAGCTGAACAGACACGGAGTGAATCACGCTCACTGTTTGTACATATTTTGATACCTCATGCTCTCTGTTGCCTCACCTTGGTAGCTTAACCTCCATCTCCCCACAGTTTAAGGTGAGTCTCCTGCTCTGAAGCCTTTGAGGCCAGACAAAAGCAGCGATCACACAGACAGGATAAACTTAGAGCTGTGTATAACCAGATTTGATCCTGTGGCACTGTCAGACAAGCTTTTTATGCAGAAGTCTGAGCACTGCTGCTGTTCTTAGCTCTGCCCTTCTTACAACTGTGTCTGTGCACTCGAATATTCAGTGGGACATGGTGAAAAAAAAAAAAAAAAGATTCCTTTTTATGTCTCCGCAATAGCAAGGACCGGTGAATTATAGTTCTAGGTTGTCTGTCTGGCTCTCCAGCCTTCTTTTGGGCAATGATTTATAAACACTTTTTTTTTTTTTTTTTTAATGTATGTTTTTGGGCATTTTGTGCCATTATTGATAAGAGAGACAATGGATAGGCTTGTGAACGGGGGAGAGTAAGTAGGGAAAGACAAGCTCTACAAGCTGGTCACAGGCGGGATTTGAACCTGGACCAGCAGAAGCAAGTACATGGGGTGCCTGGTTGCTAACCACTCCGCCAAACCAGCAACCCTGATTAATGAACACTTAATCGGAAAAATACTGATGGGATTTTTTTTTTTTAATTTAATGTTGCACATGAATGCATATTTATATCAGCCAAGATTAGCTCTTCTACAGAGCCCCTAAGGGGCAACAGAGAAATCATAAAAAAATTGTGCCCACAAGATACTAAAATGTGTGCATGATATGTTAAAACATGCGCTCAAAATACTTATTTGTGCGCATGATATATTAAAACGTGAGCAAAAAAATACTTATTTGTGCCCATGATACATTAAAACGTGCGCTCGCAATACTTATTTGTGTGCATGATATATTAAAACGTGAGCTCAAAATACTTATTTGTGCGCATGATATATTAAAACGTGAGCTCAAAATACTTATTTGTGCCCATGATACATTAAAACGTGCGCTCGCAATACTTATTCGTGCACAGGATATATTAAGACGCACACTCGCAATACTTATCTGTTCGCATGATATATTGAAACGCGCGCTCGCAATACTTATTCTTGCGCATGATATATCAAAAAGTGCACTAGCAATACTTATTTGTGTGCATGATATATTACAACGTGAGCTTGAAATACTTATTTGTGCACATGACATATTAAAACGTGTGCTCGCAAAACTATTTGTGCACATGATACATTAAAACGTGTGCTCGAAATACTTATTCGTGCGCATGACATACTAAAACGTGAGCCTGAAATATTTATGCGCATCATATATTTAAACTTGCTCAAAATACTTACCCATATGCACGTTTTAGCTAAAACATGGGCGCAAGACACTAAAATGTGCACACGAAATACTTATTCGTGCACATATTTTAGCTTTTATATAAGGTAGTGATAATAGCCTGAGGGACTCTACGTACCCTGCACTCCTACATTCACAGACACAGCTAACGTTAGCTGGTTAATGGAATGCTTCAGTGGAGCCCAGCTGTCTTCTTCTTCTTGGTTTGTAATGGCAGCTGGTGACAATATATTATGGGGCATTGTCACCATCTACTGATGAGCCCGGCTGTCTGATGCCGCTTGCCTTTATAATATAATTGAGCGCACATTTTATCTTAAAGTGTGCATGTTTTAGTATCTTGTGCGTACGTTTTTTCTTTTGTTTGTTTCTCTGTTGCACCTTAGAGGCTCTGTACTCTTCTAACGGATATCCGCCATCTGCTTGTCAATGGGGGGTAAACAGGTATACCTGTTGTGTTACCAATTTAATGCTGACAATCTGGCAAATAGAACCACTAATTTCTCTAATAGAACCGGCCTTTTGACAAGCAGTGGTTTCGTGATCAAACATTTTTTCACATTACTGCCATTGTAGGAGAAAAACTCAGAAGAGGTTATGAGAAGAAAAATGATGAAATAATTATTCTAAACAATCGGTATCAGCACTGGACCTGATTTTCACACCTGGTGCATCACTACTTTAAAGGGAAAGTTTGGGTTTTTAAAGCAGGTTGGGTCAAGGCCAGCGGCACAAGTAAGAATTACTGCCACTTTTGCAACAGGCAGCTTTATCCTTGAGGAGAGATAGCCAGGTGTTAATGCTAGGCGATATATGCAGCGGAGGCTCTGCAGCTCTGGCTCTACAGCGGAGGCCGTTTCATGGCGCTATGAGAACTAGAGCCTTATTTAGTGGTGTTTTTGTGTGAAAGTAACGCACTGAAAATTCTCTAAATAAAGCGTGAATGCAGACCGATATCAGATTTTTTCAGTGGGAGTTCGTTTATTTGTGTTTTTGGTCAAGTAAAATATGGCCCCGTCTGAGTGCAGAGGGATCGGCAGACGAGCAGGACCGGAGCAGGGAGGGGGAGTTTAGTGCGGATGCCCTGGGCTTCTGCTGCACAGAAACACCGCTGTAGGGGTAATTTCTGCCCTAAACCTTGTGATAGGACCCAAGTTGTTCCATCCCGGAATATCGCTTTAAAGGTAGAGAGAGCGTCAGCCTCCCAAACTGTGGTCGGTAAACTGTTCTAGAGAAGAGGAGCCTGATAACTGAAGGCTCTACCTCCCATACTACTTTTGGAGATTGATGGTACCACAAGTAGGCCAGCACTTTGGGAGCGCAATGTTCTAGAGGGGTTGTACGGCATTACAAGCTCTTTAAGATAGACTGGTGCCTGTCCACTGAGAGCTTTATAGGTGAGGAGAAGAATCTTGAATTCTATTCTATATTTAATGGGAAGTCAATGCAGAGAAGCTAATACAGGAGTAATGTGGTCTCTTCTCCTAGTTCTAGTCAGTACACGTGCTGCAGCATTTTGGACCAGCTGAAGCGTCTTAAGTGACTTGCTGGGACAGCCTGAAAGCAGAGAGTTACAATAGTCCAGTCTAGAGGTAACAAAAGCATGGACTAGCTTTTCAGCATCGCTCTGGGACAGGATAGGCCTGATTTTAGCGATGTTACAAAGATGAAAAAAGGCTGTTTTTGAAATTTGCTTTATGTGACAGTGAAAGGATAAATCCTGATCAAATAGCACTCCTAGATTTCTAACAGTTGCGCTTGGTGCCAGGCTAATGCCATTGATGGCAGTTAAATCACTAGAATAGGATTCTCTGAGGTGTCGAGGGCCCAGCACAATAATCTCTGTCTTATCTGAGTTAAGAAGAAGAAAATGTCTGGCCATCCAGGTTCTGATGTCCTTTAAACAGGCATCTAGTTTATCTAAGTGGTTTGTCTCACCTGGCTTCAGTGATACATAAAGCTGTGTATCATCAGCGTAGCAGTGTCTTTAGTCTTTGTATTTAGAAAAAAACTGTGAATAGTGTTTCACCAGTGCTTCGTGGTATTTGCTTTAAATTGTGCACAAATATTCAGTCTGTTCATGGATCCACTGACTGAATTTTAAGGTCAAGGTCAAAGTTGTTAAATTATGCATGTACACAAAGTGCCAAAAGAAGGCTTTTAGTGATTTTTTAAAACTTAGGTTAAATATCGACTCCAACTAAAGGATGATTTGATATATGAAAGTCCTTGGCAATGGTTAAGGCCGTGGTTCCCAAGCATTCATTGCAAAGCCTCATTCTGGCAGATAAACATGCTTCAGAGCCAAATCCCCAACTCTTCACCACAAATATATCCTGTTAGTCACATCCCCTGTTAACAAATATATTTTATGACTTAATTTTAGACTTAATTGAAACATTTTCAGAAGACCAGAGAACAACAAGTCCAAATGTTGCTGCTCTCAAAACACAAAGAAACATAAAGCTCCTAGTTTTATGATAGTATGTGCAAAAACTGGTTTCACAGCGTCCTTAATGACCGAGTATCTAGTTTGATACTGAACTACCTATAAAGTAATTCCATGAATCGATTAAAACTTGGCATAATCACTATTTTAAATAATTAAGATCCTAAAAGTAAAAGGTCGGATCGCACTGGCTTATTTGGTAAATTATCAAGTTTCCGAGTTAAGATATGTTGTCGACATCACCTGAATGTATCACAGGTGATGTCAACAACATATTGAAACATCTGGGAGAATATGGATGACTTTAATGAGAGTTCATCAGCATCTCTTTAATTCTCATGTTTTCTTTGAAAATTTGCAGAAAATTCAACATTTGCTCTGCCTAAATTCTGTAAGAAAAAAATAATCTATGCTTCTTACTGCACTTAATAAGACCTAAATGTTTTTAATACTTCCTGTGTTGAAAATTCTCTGAATTTTCATCTCACAGCGGTGTCTTGCAGGCATCAAATTACTCCTCAGAGCCCTAAACAGCGACACCTGCTGTCAGTGCCTTGAAGACGTGTTACAGGGCAAATCTTTCCCAGCAATCTGCCGTTTTTACAAAGGAAAGATTGGATAGATGCCTCTGCAGTGTAGACTGTACATAAATAACTTTAATATAGCTAGAAAAGCACTTGGAGAGTGCAGACCTCCGTCAGCGCCACAGTCCTCAGCCATATTGTGATTTTGACCATAAATATAAGTCCTACCTTCATAAATATTAAATATTTAGATTCCTTGACCATGAAAACATATCATTAGCAATTGTATTCATAATGAAATCTATTTGAGTTCAGTAGTTATTCACAGAGATCACATTTTTCGCCATGGCGATCAACACCAAAACAGAACTCTGCATTGCTTTACTACTTCTTTTTCCAACAACTTACAGGATGCAAAGCGACGAGGTGATGTATATCAGCCTGGTGCTCTAAGATGTGTCCGAATAATATAAATTTGCTCTAGTTTTAATTGTCTTGTTCCTGAAGTTGAGTATCCAGGCCAGTCCAGCCCTGTCCGACCCGACTGCGAAGCTAAGGAATAACATTTATGGATAACCTGATTTGATGCTATAAAAATCATCTTAAAAGTGTGCATTTCGATCAGGCATATATCTAAAATTTAGACTATATTTTTAATTACTGAGAAACTCCTCATAGCATCTTTAAGTCAAAGGTCATCATTCTTCATGGTCATCCCTTGCTAAAGGTCATGAAATATTAAGAACAGTTTAAAGGCATGATTTGCAAAAATGCAGAGTCTTGCTAAGGTTTCTGATTATATTTAGTCATTAATTTAGTCATATCAAGCCATTTCAGAGATGTTTTGACTGCTTTTTATTAATATTTGTTATTTTTACTTTACTTGTCAACATCTGCTCAGATGTCCTCATTGATACAGGTTAATTGATTATATAATTTGAGTAGTCAAAGGACATTTGGTCTCCCCTTCAGTGTGAATGCTCCCAAGAAAACTCTGCTGATTGGATATTAGATTTAATTGGTCAAGGTCAATGGATCTCATGATCATTACTTGCCTTGAGTGTGAATTCTTAAAATCAAAAATCTGGTTGAAAACATGCAGCTGAACTACAACAAAAGAAGAAAGACTCTTGCAGTTGTACCACTATAATATATGCCTCAGCCCCTTTTCTTAACCCACAACTGTACTTCCACAGTCTGGCCCTTGTCAGCCCCACAGGGGGCATGTAACCGCCACGTAGCACATTTAGCCAAAGGTAAAACAAGGCCCTTCAGTTGTTCTCATGTCTTCTTCCTGGATGAATGGTGCTGGAGACTGAGCTGATGCCCTCCACTCTCCTCAATCATTAATCATGCGGTCTAACCTGCGACGATAGCTCAGTCTACTAATGTATTACAGTTAAGCTCAGCCTGGCAAGTCTATGAATAAATAATCATGCTGACATGAAGGTCTACTCAAAGTGGAGGAAGAAGTGGGAAGAATCAAGCTCTCCTTCCTGCTATGAACCAGCAAGATCCATGTGAATAAAACATCGCTCTGGGAATTTTTACGTTGGAGCATTTAGCTAAGGTAATACTGGCTGGATTCACATCAGACATAAAAGAAAAAACTGCTTTTTTTAACAGTAATTTCCTTGTGTTCAGAAAAAATATGCTTTGATGCTGCTAACAGCTCTGTTTCCTTTCAGATTCAGACAAGAATTCCCCCGGATAAGTTCAGCAAAGGTCATTGTGAAATAACTCTTGTTTCATGTTGAAGTGTTTGAACCATCTGGTGCTTTTTTCATAACTCTGTTCAACAGATTGTTCTACCTCTTTCATTGTGTGTAAGTCAACTAGAAACTGAAGAGACTCACTAAATGAGCTGATAAAAACTTCCGTGAAGGGAAAATAAACAGGCACTGAACCAGATATTTCCTGGAGTATAGTGTAGTTTCATGTCAGTCTAATGGCATGGTGACGTTGAGCAGTAAAAAGTGTCTACTGCATTGAAAAAGTGCCCCTGCTTAGAGGACAGTTTGACTAAGACCTGATACACATATTAATGCTCTTTAAAATTTTAAAGGATTTTAAAAATGCAAGAGTCCTCACAGTAAAACAGATCATGACAGATTTAACAGCTCTTTTCTTGTGTTGTGTGGTGAACCACAAAGAGAGAGACATAGTTAATGATGAGAATTGGTAAGACTTGACTGATTGATCCATTTCTGACAGTGAAAAAATGTTGGCTCACGCAGATTTTCATGGGCAACAATGTCAAACACATGACACTCATGATATTTAATGGCGTGTTGCATTGGCAGATGCCTTTGCAAGTTTCAAATGTTTCCACTTGTCTTGTGTTTCGTCCTTTTGTCAAAAAATGTAAACAAATTTGACAACTCCTGTTTCCTGTCTACCTTGATTTTTGACTTCTTTCTTGTTATTTTTGCTCTGATGGGAGCGTGACAACCTTGATTTCAAAGGCATGTAGTTCAAAGCGGAATGGATTCATCAGGTAATTGTTAAGCAAAAAGACTAATAATATTTATCTCTTAAGGGACTTGTTATAGATTTTTAAGTAGAGCTGGTTTAAGATTCCTATCCATAGACATGGCACACCACAGACCAATGGATTCATTCACCAAAAAGTAGGACCTCTACTCTCACAGCTCTGAATCTTGCATGATCAAGTAATGCTTAAATCAAAACGAACATGACAGACAACTTCAGGAGGAACTGCTAAGCTAAATGTGGCTAGCAGTTAACTGCTAAAACATCCTTGGCAGTTATGGTTCCTCTCCTTATTAGTTTGTTGTATCATTCTCTCAAACACAAGTATTTAGTCTCAAAAATAGCTGCTTTGAAGGTATTGGAAAAAAAGCTCCGCAGCTACTATAAATGAACAAAGTATTGTCCTAATCAAGATTAATACACATTTATATATGTTATTTTTACTTTTAATTGGTCAAAGATAAAAAAAAAAAAAAAAAAAAACATTAATCAGTATAAAAGGTGACAAGGTGCCCTGTTTTATGAAAAAGAATGAAAACCAAAAAAAAATGGAGATATGAGGATTTGGCCCTTACAGTGATGATATATAATTTACAAGTTCAGCTGCACAGATGCTCGTGTTTTGCCACAAATCAATAAGTTATTTCCCCATTTTTGACGTCCATCAAACTATCCTTGACTTTCACTCTTTTCATGGCCGCTTTTGTTTCCTGATCCAGCCAGCCTGAGAAACTTTATGTTCCATGTGAAAAATACAGAGAGCATGCTCTGCTGTCCTCGATGTAGACCACACACAAAGAAGGTCGTAATACTAAATCTATTTAATACTTAAAATGCTAAGTTGGGTTGGTCCCAATCCTCTCCTTAGGATAAAATGACTTTTTTCAGACCTCACACCACAGGATAATCAGGTAAGACAATCATTCGCTGACTTGACTGGAAGAGCGAATCCAAGCTCAAAGTTGGGCCAATGATCTTGTATTGCTTACCCTGCCCAAGGAAGACAACAATGAGTGTTTTTCAAAAGATTTTCAGCTGTACTGTACGCAACTGGTTCAAACTCCAGCCTCAAGTGAAAAGAAGCCAATTAGCAGACACAAGTACTGTTTGACACAAAGACTCTGGTTGTGAGATGGTAATGGATGGTAACAGAAGCAAATGAAGAAAAAAAAATCACAGAGTGAAAAAGCGAGAGATCAAGCAACAGTACTAGAAACATGTTGCCAAGAGGTTTATGAAAGTGCTGCTAATGAATGGAAATATACACACATCTCTGTACAGCCCAGTGATTGGTCTTTTGGGTTTCCCGTTCTTGGTTTTCTCTTTTTTCCCCTTAAAGTGTTTTGATACCCTCAAATTTTTTGTCTTAAGATTTCAGTTCACTTGCAGTTTTTTGATGATTCATATTTTTTGCTAAAGGCACTTTCATGAATCAGGTTTAATTGTCACTTTTTTTAACTCTCACTCTTGTGCTCCTGTCTTTAAGTGATGAATGAAAAATGTCATGCTGTAAATGTCAATATTCTTTAACAATTTACTACCAATCCAACCAAATCTCTTAGCTGTTAATCACACTTTTTTTTCATTAAAATCATATTTAATAATTAATTTTTCAATTAACATAAATTGACATGGCTTCTTTTTTATCAAATCATTTGTTTCACTTTCTCCCTTCTAAGATGGTGGCTTAAGTATAACAATATGATCTAGTTATTGGTGCTAAAAGTAAAATCCAAATGCATTTTTAAGTTAAGCATTGCTTAAATTTTGTTTGTTAGTGCAAAAGGGTTCCTTTATGCCCTCGAAGCAATCATATGTATTTGCAACATGACATGAAATCTCATAATAATAATTGCTTCTTCAATAGTCTGCCAACCTGAAGGTTTAGTCCTGGGATAACCTTACAGATTTACAGAGTTCTTTAGAGGAGGAAGAGATGGGAGCTTTAAACAAGACAACACCAGGAAGCAACTTCTCACACAGAGATTAGCATAGACGCTAACAGCTCCAGGTGCAGTTTAGTCAGATCTGGCATGCATTTTTTTCATTTAATGGAAAATGAAATTACAATAATATTCTCTTCAGAAAGGATATTTCCGTACTGTTTCTGACATGTTGTTCAGAGAGTTTGTTCTTCAGAGGGGCTCATCTTTTGTATTTACCACGACAGCTGTGTTGGCCATCTACTACATAAATCATGTAGCTAAACCCTGGCCAAAAGTGTTATTTGAAAATGTAAAAAAAAAAGTTTAAAAAATATAAATTGAAACTGAAATGTTAATGTTTGTTCTAAAATTTAAAACAAATATATATTAAATAAAATGAAAACATTTATTTAAAATAAGTAAGATTTATTTCCACTTTAATATACTCTTTTTCAGCTTTGCAATAACATTAGTGATACAATTCATTGTCATTTTAACTCTGAAATATTTTAACACATGATGTGTCATTGTTTTCAGTTGTAGGATTAATATTTCACATATTCAAACATTCAAACCTCATCTTTTTGGTTTCAGATTTCTATTTTTCACTTTCAGATCTTTTTTGACCTTCAGAGCTTATTTTTCAGTTTCACACTTTTGGCTGTGTTCTAGCATGGGTAGCATGGCCTTAAAGGATAAGTTCGGTTTCTACAGCTTTCACATTGTTTATAGAATGAAATAGATCAATATACTCACCCAGAAGGCTTTCCTGATCCAAACAGTGCTTCAGGAGATATTTAGATCCAAAAACGACAACCCACATCCGTATAATAGCACATAGGGCATGCATAGCGCCGCTCCTAAAACTGCACTAATCGTCCAAAAACTCATTAGTTTCACCAATATTTCATCATGGTCCGCTCGCGCTACTCATCCAAGACAGTCCCGGGTTGCTCCAGGCATGTTTTTGTGACTGTGCTGACCTCTGAACTGGAAACTTTCTTCACGGCTGCCATGCATGCGCAGTACGGCTCATTGTTTCAGGGGTGACCGCCGGCTACTCAACAACTTTCTTCTTCCAGTTTTGTGCAAAATGGACGAATATCTATCGGATGAAGATGTTGCGGACGAGAACTTTGAATATGATGTGTGTCCTTACAGTTTCGAGCCAGAGTTTACAGATGAGGAGCTCATCGAAAGGAGGAAGCCGCTCTGTCTGATCCACTGCTGTCTGTCCATCTCTGTATGTTTGTACTAGACAGCGTCAGTCAGTGAACAGTCTGCTCCTGTCTGATCTGCTCTCAGACAAACTAAGAAACATCAGAACAGATGACAGACCAAAGTTTTTGCCTCTTTGTTCACCTGTTCAGCGCTTTGACTCTGAGATGTTTTGCTCTCCAGCAGCAATCTGTCATTGGCAGGGTTCGGTGGGAAAGAGCATTGGCGATTAGGTTCATAAGAAATAAAATATACCTACAGTTGTATAATAACTTTAACTAGAAAAGCACTCGGAGAGCACAGACCTCCGCCAGCGCCACAGTCCTCACCCATATTGTGATTTTCACCGTAAATGTTAGTCCTACCTTTATTTCATGTAAATATTTAGATTCCTTGACCATAAAAACACACCATGAGCAATTGGATTCATAATTACCTCTGCCAAGAAGGTTATGTTTTCGGGAGAGTTTGTTTGTCTGTCTGTCTGTGAACAAAATAACTCAAAAAGTTATTGATGGATTTGGATGAAATTTTCAGGAAATATTCAGCATGGGAAAAGAAGGAACTGATTCGAGTTTGGTGTTGCTTCGGCTCAACATCTGGTCACCATGACGAAAAATGTGATTTTTGTGAATAACTACTGAACAAAAATAGATGTCATCATGAATCTAATTGCTAATGGTATGTTTTCATGGTCAAGGAATCTTAATATTTGCATGAAACAAAGGTAGGACTAATATTTATGGTGAAAATCACAATGTGGGTGAGGACTGTGGCACTGGCGGGGGTCTGTGCTCTCCGAGTGCTTTTCTAGTGATATCTATTTTAGTTCAGTAGTTATTCACAAAAAACACATTTTTTGTCATGGCGGATCAAGACACTGATCTGGATCAACACCAAAATTGAATCACTTCTTCCCTTTCCTATGATGAACATTTCCTGAAAATTTCATCAAAATCCATCCATAAGTTTTTGAGTAACTTTCTTCACAGACAGACAAACAGACTCTCCCGAAAACATAACCTCCTTGGCGGACGTAACCAGAGCTCACTCAAGGTGAGCTGCTGTAACATCAGGCTCTACGTTATGGGAACAAACTTCTCCAGCATTGTGAAGCACAGTTTTGGTCTGTGTTTGTTGCCCCTCATCACACCATGCCGTGCATGACGTTGTTAGTGTTTAACTGAGCATGCATGTCACTGCTGTTCACGTCACAGTCTGCAGTCAGACCACATTTACAGGTGTAATCTGAACAGCCAAACAAAAAAAACGGATTTGAGCAATAAATCGGAGTTGAGCATTAAGGGCTGCAGAGTGAATGTAGCCTAAGTTTCTCCAAAGTGTGAGTGTGTGTGTGAATGGTTATCTGCCTCTGTGTCCACCCTGTGAGCAGCTGAGGGTGTACCCCACCTCTCACAGATCGCCAGCTGGGACGGCCTCCAGCCCCCTGCAACCCTGAAAAAGGCAAATATAGATACTTGATGGACGGATGGAAAGTAATGCTCACTAATGATCACTCCTGTAATTTTTCACACATGAACATGGATGACTTCTGCATAAAGAATTTTGAATGACTTGTATCTGATTTGGCAATCTCACCACAACAGAAGTAATGGAAGGTGAGTCTCCACATTTGAAGAGATAATGGCTGCACTGACTGAAAAGTCAAAGCAGGGCAACACTGTAGATAGGCTGACCTACTTTCCCTCTTGATGGCCAAGCCCCAAATATCAGTAAGCACCGAGAAACCTCAGAAAATACAAAAAGAGAAGAAAAAGACCAACATTCAAACTGCTCTGTCTGGAAACAATACAGAACACCAAGAAGGATTCTTTCCTGAAGGCTAATAATGGATATGACGTTCCCAAACAGAGGTACATAAACAGAGCTGCCCTGCACAGTCAAGCTCCTGCCCTTCAAATCTGTCTCCCTCACATTTTCCACAAACTTGTGTGCGAGTCCACGGCTGCTGTGACAATGGGAACTCCCCTGCCTGGCTCTTTGGCAGCAGAGAGGGTTATTCAGCCTCATAACTTTGTCCACCAGCAGGTACAGGAGACGCAGGGAGTTTCTGCTAAACGGTGGGTGACCAACTGTAATGATGCCGGTTTTGGTACCGCTCTGCGTGCAGGTTGAGGCCCCCGGCTGCTACAACTTGCCTCAGCATTTCTACTCCATCTGCGGGGGAAGGCAAAGGCCTGCTGGGTAAGAGTGAGTTGACTGGGATGAGGCAGACAATAAGGTCAGGAGGGATGGATTGACGAGGAGACATTTACTTTTGTTTTTAAATTAATGTTAATAGATTCAAGCATGTATTGTACTAATTTACCAATGAATGATGAATGTCTAAGGCTGGAGCCAGACGATTTTAGCTCTGTTTATGGACAGGATATGCCCTTCTGAACTGAAAGGCAGAGAAGTGAGTTGAGTCCAGGCTTGACTAGACTGATTATTGGTGCATTGCTCTGGTTGGAAGATGCATGATCGTCTGAGTTGCAAATCAGATTTGTTGTGCCCAGACAAAGGTAAATGGAAAATTGACTTGAGATTGTCTCGCTCCCAGTGTTGAAGAAGTTACTTTTAAAAGTACTGTTTGCTTGTTACTCATTACTTCTATAAAAGGTGACTCGTTACTTTACTTATGAAAGTAACTTGTTACTTTTGTGTTACTTTTACATTCCTCAACTTTGGACTGAACCCTATATCTGTTCCTAAACCAGCAAAAAGTTCTACTACAGAGAGCATAACAGTCCAGCGTTTCCAGATTTTCTTCTAAAATAAGCAACAAGGTCAATAAAACAAGCCCAAAATAAGCAACCTGCTGCTGTTTCCTTCCTAAAGGTGATATAATTAACCTTGCATAGCAGATGGGGATCTGCCTGATTCAGTTCCTGAAGTCCTGCAGATCCCCATCTTGTAGCGCTCCGTAGACCAATGGATTCACTCGGCTAAACTTTTAACGGCCCAATCAGGGAAAACAGGCGGGAGCTGCGGGAAGAGCGGAAGTGACGAGAAGGCGTGACGTCAGCAGACGGCTGCCCAATTTGTACTGCGCATGCGCGAAAACTGCGTCACTTCCTCTCGAGCCGTGATGTGTATAAAAAAAGATTTAGATATATACGCGATGGATTCAGACATAGAAATACGTACAGACCGTGCAGTGGCTCCTGTCATAGATAGTTAGTAAAACTTGGCGAAATCTGCCCTCCTCAGAAGTTTACTTGTAAGGATTGTCTTTGACAAGGTTCATGTTACATATAAAAGTTATATGAATCGTCTGTGTGTTACAATTTAGTGAAAGAGGATAGTGTAAGGCCGTTAGCTGTTAGCAGCTAAGTTAGCGGCTAACTGCTAACTTTAGCCGCTACGCACATAAGCTACGTCATACCGGGGCTTGATGTGGATTGGCCTGTGGTGAGTGTGTCAATCAGAACGGTCGCTCAATCCTCTTTTACTTTGGTTCGAACGGTCATCCAATCGCCAGCTACTGATTGTTTTGAAGGTCCCGCCTCTGAAAGCTAATCAGAAGAGCAGCTACCCAGATGGACTTGTGAAATATTTCCGTGGCGGACATATGAAACTATCCATCTGGCGTGTCAGGTTATGATATAATACTATTTAAGAGCAAAAATGACAAAGTGTTCATTTCCGTCTACATTACATTTCAATTTTACGCTGCCAAGCATCTAATCAATCTAAAGAATGTTGATTATAATAAAGCAGACCTGGCAAGTTTGGCTCTGGCGCATCGGTGTGTTTGAAATCTTTCCTGTCACGGATATAGTGCACTGTTTAGTGTGTTCGCCATTTTGTAGCGTTGTTCGAATTCTCAACTGTTAATTTCATTCACTATATAGTGCACTATAAAATACCCACAATGCACAGCAAATGTGAGTGTACATAGGATGTACCCTATATTGTACTCCCGTATACCACAATGCAATGCGGTCGAGTTTTCCCGTCGAAGAAGAAGAGACAGAGGGCTGTTCAGAGCTGCTTCATTAATAAACATAAAAAACGTTAAAGTATCTTTAACGCATTCGTAGATTAGCTCTTTTACATCCTTCAGTGGCTGTAAACAGCTTCAAAATTTGCTACTTATCCTCCTGAGGGCCCGGTTTGTTTGCATGAATTTTGGCACATCCACTTCCGTCACAGGGATTTTTTTTTGACACATTATTTAGAAACACCTTGCAAACGTTCAGGATAAATGCAGTCACAAAAATTATAGAATTCAGCAGTTACATAATGATTAACATAAAAGCAGCTCTGCTTGTGTCTGCAAGCCACTTAGAAGGCAGCATCAGTGTCAGATCTGTCTGTTGGAAATTAGCGTTGCACCACATTAAAAAAGAAGCTACAGTACATTTTGTTACCACATTTTCAGTAGTAGGGCATTATTTTCCCTGAAAATGTAGTTACGTTACTATAACGCGTTACACTTAACACGGCTCACACCCTTGTTGTCTTTTTGTTTACTCAAAGAACTTTACTTCTACATGTGTGCTAAATTCTGAACTGAATGTTTGACATTCTAAACCAGAGTTTTGAAAAAAAAAAAGCTTTCAGTGATGTAAATTGTAGTTTACCTGTGGGCAGAAAACCAAAGTGCACAAAAAGACCGCAGTTTTGTATGTTTGCACCTACATGAGGACACTGCTTCAATGTGCTGTGTGACAAAAATGGTCTTGATACCCTTGTTGTAACAAGCAGTTATTTGAGTTACTGTTGCCTACCATGCCAGCTGTTTCTGAAATGCTTGTACCAGCCCATCTTTCCCCGAAGTAATTTTTCTCTTTGTTTGGTTTGGCACTGAGTCTAGTGAGATGGGCCAAACCCTGTCAAATGTTATGTAATCTATCTGGCCTACTTTTGTTTCAAAATCTGAAAATGCACAACTGGCTTAGACAAACTTGATTAGCTTGTAGCAGTTGCAGAGTTTACAGTGAAATGAAAGAAAGACAAAGCTGCAATTAAGCTGCACCAGGTGGTACTTTCATGTTGACTGGAGTGATGAATAAACATACTCTGCATGGATAGATGTTAACCTGTTAAGAGGATGCTGACTGTTATAGCACTCTGCTGTTAGCTTTTCTGTTGTGACATTCATTAAAATCTAATCTACAATTTACCCTTTTTGGTTTACTAGCCTTGTTTGGTCCTTCTTTGTTTGAGATTGCTTTAACACCGACAGTAAACCAAAAACTGGTCTGCCTGGAGGTAAACCGAGACCCTCTGTTTTGGTGGATCTGAGTTCAGACCTTTTTTTCCATGAAAGCTATCACACCATAACGTGACAAGCCAGATGGACGGCTCAATGTATCTGCCACAGAAATATTTCACTAGTCCATCTGGGTAGGAGCCCTTTGAATTTGTTTTCAGGGGCAGAACGTTTTAAAAAAATCAAAAGCTTGTGATTGGACAATTGTTTGACCCGTCACATTCATCACAGACCAATCCACATCGAGCAGGGTTGCCTCTTATAATGTAGCATATAAAAAGTATATAAAGTGGTGGCTAACAGCTACCAACAGTTAATGACCATTAGCTGTTAGTTGCTAACCTAGCTGGAAACAGCCAACGGCCTTTTACTATCATCTTACACTAAATTGTACCACAAGATGATTCATTTAACACTTATATGTGACATGAACCTCGTCAAAGACAATCCCTACAAGTAAACTTCTGAGGAGGGCAGATTTTGCCAAGTTTCACTCGGTAGCCATGACGACAATAGGCTAATCGGCATGTCCATCCTCAACTTCCGGTTCTCAACTTCCGTTTTTCGTCACGTCCATATTCTGCTGCCGCCGCCTCTCTTCCCTGATTGGGCCGTTAAGAATTCAGCCAAGTGAATTCGTTGGACAACGGAGGCTGGCAAGACTGACAAAAAGAGCAAAGCTGGGCTAGCTTGATTCAGACAAATATAGGTGTGATGTCACCATTGAATCACCTTTTCTCGCCAAATGTGATGCTTCGTTTGACCTTTGACGGGTTGTCTCTACTTTGTCTAGCTTCGAAAATGCATTGAGTTGCATTAATGTGATTGCCACATTTTCAGTTCTATTTTCTCATAAGCTTACCTTAAATTAGAATTGACAAATTTCAGGCTAAAAAAGACCATACATGGTGATAAAAGTACCATAGAAACAGGCAGTGATGGAATATTGAGCACACCATGATAACCTAGTGAGCTCTCTTTATGAGCATCCAGCATACTCTGTTCACCATTTAGGCAAACTTATTTTAAAATGAGCTATTTTCACGTTTGAAGACTAAACAAACATTTCAGTGTGGCTCCAAATTATGAAGGAAATGATAAAAAAACACAGATGCAAGGTGAACATTTTTGGAAAATTGCAGAATTAAAGAAAAAGAGAAATCATAGCAGTAATTTCAGAGTACTGTAAGGGATACAATCCAACTGGAAACATTTGCATAATTGTGTTTATAGTGGAAAAACTGTACAATTATAGCTGTTTTCACAGGCGCATGCACAGCAGAAACATGTAATTTGTGTTTCTGTGTGCTCGGATTTGTGTTTGTGTGTGGTAGAACGGGGAGGGGTTTGCAGAATGTTTATCCAAATACAAAAGTGCAAAATGCTCGACACGACTTGGGAGGACAAAGTGAGTCAATGGAGCGTGATGATAATGAAGGAAAGTCAGCCAGAGAAAGTGAGAGGGAGATAAAGAGGAGGTTCAAAAAGCAGGGAAGAAAGAGCCTTAAGGAACCAAAATAGGCCGCTTGTGGAGAGCCAGCCCTGCTATAAACCAAATTACAGATCAGCTGGGCTTCGTTTCACGTCGCTGCGAACCGCAAAAAGCTGATTTCCTGTTTATCTTGATGGTTTGATAGCGAAGAGTTAAGGCATAATTTGACTCCATATTTCATCCGACTTTTACGAGGGCTGTTTCCCTGACTTGACATCTGTGTGGTGACAAGCACATGACGAATCATATGACTCATTAGTGTATGTGTGTGTCCCTGGTTGAAGGTTATGCTGCGAAAGTCTTGAGAGTGAGTATGAATTTTTCAGTGCGTCACGGATTGACTCAAGGCCAGTGGCATTATGTTTTCATCTGTCTGTATGAAAGTGTCTTCCCATTTGTCTAATCATGTGAATTATACATCTCCGGGGGATTTTCTTTAAACTTTGATCACATGAAGGCGACAGGGTAAATTGTTAGACGTTGAAGGTGTCACGAGTGACTCTGTGAACGTGGCAAATAAGGAAACGTACACCAGCAATGACCATGATTAAGTCAGTTTAACTTCAATGCAAATGAATGTATTTCTAAATATAATTAATCAGCAAAATAAATGATATGATGATGATGATGATGATAGGCACTTAAGAAATCAAACAGAGAGCTATGTAGCAGACCAAGGCTGCAGCTTTTGTAGAGACTGAGGGATTTGGGCCTTGCTACTCCAAGTCAAGCTGACTGAACCTCCACAGCAACCAATTAGAGGAGAGTGGGGTAAGATGAGCCATTTTTTACTTTTGTTGTCACTGAAGCAAGAGCCTGGAAACTGTGGCCTTTCAAAATAAAGTGCTCCTGTAGCTCAACTTGCCCCAGGTTAGGGGTAAGTTGAGCCAAGTCTGTGGGTAAGTTGCTCATGTGACCTCACAACTTCAAATCTGAGAATTACTGAAAGATAATGTATTGCTGTCAAAAGAGTAATTTCACAAGAGATTGTTCACTTCACAAATAGTCACATTTATTTTCTTGAACCTAATTCAAACAACCTAAAAAAATCAGTAATTTCAAAATTTTAATCAATCAATCAATCAAACTATTTTTATAGCACTTTTCCTACAACATATTAATGCCATAAATGGACACATTCTGTGAAAGTTAGATACTCATATGAAGTAAAATGAAGTTTTGAAGAACAAACAGAAACAACATCAGTTCTTGGCAGAAAGAAAACCATTATTTCTTCCAGAAAAGTTACATTTACTTGTATGCTTTAAAATTTTTACAAGTTCAGATTTGCTAAGGCAAGCAAGTTTAAAAGTCCTTCCTCATATACCTCTGCAGGGCTGACCTGTCAATATTTCACTTCATTGCAACAGATCTGATCGACTTCCTTCACTGCTTACTCCATCTCAGCACAGGGTGTTGAGCCCCAGTTGGTTTTAAACTTGTATACTTTTAACTGCTGTTTAATATTTGAAGTCAGTTGATTAATCTAACATTAAGTAGTATTTCAGGATTCGGTACGTTAATATAACTTTTCAAACTTTTGATGGTATTAAAGGAACCAATGGCTCAATTTACCCCACAACATTTGGCTCACTTTGCCTCATAGCCAACATTTTTGAAAAAATGTTGTTGGCATTGCTATTCAGGCTAATCTTTAGCCAAATGAGTCACATAGATTCATACATTGGTAAATTGCATATCTAGTTAAAATTCACCATTTTAGACCTGGATATATTGGATGTGATACAAAAAAAGAGCTTTTTGTGTCAAAAAGTACCAACCATTTATGCCAGGTTTTCCTCTTCAACAGAAGCAGGGGGAAATGAAAAGGGCTTTCTGAATTTAGGGCCACATGACAAGAGTTGTTTCCTGTTACAAATGCAAAGACAACACAAACCACAAAGGGCCACTTTAGAGGCCATAATGTACAGGTTAAGGCCATGGAGTCTCCTGGTCATCCTTTACTTTACATTTGATATTTCAAGGACACTTGAAAGAACTTTGCACATATGTCCACTGTGTTGTATTGAACAACTAATACAAATTTGAAGGTCATGTGTCAAATGTAAATCACCAGCCTCATCATTCTTTGCTAATAAGCTCAAACTTACATCTTTTTTATGGTTAAAAACATGATGGTGGCTCATTTCTGTACTTCTTCAGACATGCAACCACTCAAAAAAATGATATTTTGGTGTTTGTTTTTTTTAAATACATGAAGTTAATGTATTAACTTAGGTTCAGGAGCAGGTCCACGCCACAAACCACACCTCCAGTTAGCTGACAAGCCTACTTATACTCAGCCATGCCTCATCGCTCAGTTTGTCTGTGACTCTTCAACCCACCCTCCCACCCTCCAATCTTAATCATGGTTTTCTCTTTCTCCACTCAGCTCCTCGCTCACCTTATCCTAGGTGGGGGTCAAGATCAGCTCTGGCAGAACACGATGAGACGGTACCCCCACACTGAGGGCGTTTTCACATTAGGCCCACTTGTTTTGAACCGTACTGCGGCGCGGTTCGCCACCCTCCCCCGCAGCCTTGCATTCACACTTGCAACGTCGAACCGTGCCCGGGCCCACTTGAGTATTTACTCAGTTTGAAACAGCAGGGGCGATATGGACATAACTGGTTGCCAAACCTGCTACGGAGGAGAACGAAGAAGAGGCTACCATGGTAACCATTTCCTACACCAAACAACCAATGTTAACGTTTCGCTCTCTTTTACATTTTCCTTCAAGTTTTTTTTATTTTTTTTATCGTGTTTGAGACTTCATCAGCGACCTTCTTGACCATCGTAAATCATCGTAATCCTCAACCAGAATAAACAAATCAACAAATTGAGTAAGCAAAAGATTCAACCGCGGGATTAACAGGAAGTAATGCATCAAAAGTAGATCGGTTCGGACCGTTTTGGTTCACATGGAGCGGATCGAGACCACCCCTTCATGGAGGTCTCGGACCGGCTGATTTGGTGCACACCAAAGTGTGTTGCATTCCCATTGATACTAATGTACCAAACCCTGGGCCAAAACTTCTTTGGTGTGAACTAAATATGGTTGGAGTGAAAACACCCTGAGTCTCCTTATGCCTGGCACGACGTCCTTCTTTCTACTCATCTCTCAGCTTATCTCTTGTCACATGTTCATCACTGTCATTCCTCATATTCCTAAATCTTCATTCAACCTTCAAACGCATACATTTGTGGTGTGATCCTTGCTCGTGAAATGTTAATTAAAGCTATGCACAGATACAAGTGGGTATTTTTAAAAATCAAGGTTTACCTCCTGTTGGAATGAAAACACCAAAAGACACATAAATGCACTTTTAAATGTGTCATGAAAGTAACCAGAGAGAACCCAAATGCAAAATGTCAGGAAACAAACCTGAAACAGACATAGGGGTGACCTTTAAAATATGACAGGAAACATTAGGGAAAAATAAAGAGGACAGATACTTAACAGGCAGACATAAAACGTGCTGCTTATTACCTTTTAACTATGTCCATGTTGTGCACCTTTTTTCCAACTTCCATTCAAAGCTGTTTTATTTTCACATATCTGAAACTGCCACCAGGTCTGACTGGTATTGCAGTGCTTACTTGTTGCTATGTTAACTGGTAATAGCAGATGTGTGTAAATATCTCTTTGGTTAGATTACAATTCAAGACTTACCTGATAATCTTGATCAAATCCTGTTAATTAACACTGATGGTTACTCTTGTAGCAGCCATGGGTCACCAGTCAACACAGTCACTGGTGTCACTGGTACATGGGTGTCCATGACATCCATCATCTTGGACATTCTCTCGGCCTTCACAAAATCTTTTGTACTGTTCAAGCACAAATGCACGTGACATGCAGTGTTACCCATACGCCTCAGTAAATGTACAAAAAGATTCAGCTGCTGTTTTGTTGATATTACCAAAATTTCAAGTTGATGTATTGCTCAACATTTAAAGGTGCTATGAGGAGAATCTATTACCAGCGACATTAAGACTCTGCTACCTATGAGTACGAGCGGCAACTGTCGTAAAGATGCGTTCCAGTAACCTCGAAACTGGGAGTGACATCATCTCCAACTTAGTAGGAAGTAGGAAAAAATATGCCGATCTACCAGGCTATTGTTAGCTGTTGTTAGCATGCCCTGCGTTGTTGTCCACAAATATCACATGAAGAATGTGATTATCGCTATGGCAGCATTTTTGTAAATATAAGTCTAACAATACTATGTATACAGCTGATCTAGAGCGACACACCCCAGTCAGAAGTGCAAATAAATTGATTATTACAGGAGCTAAATAACTGTTCACACTGGGGGCATCCATCTTCGATTGTCAACTCGGGGGTGATGAGGTTTCACCGAGTTCCCAGTAGGAAATTCCGACTTCGGGGGACGTTCTAGTTTCCTACTCGTGACCCAAACCAAACCGTTTGCTGTGATGCTAATAAATGCAGATCGAACCTTCCTCAGAACTCTGCATTGCTTTACAACTTCTTTTTTCAACAATTTACAGGATGCAAAGCGACGAGGTAATGTATCTCTTTCTAGTTACATAGCGGTAGTTTTTGATGTGTGACAACAAGCAATTTTTGGAAAACTTAGTATCGTAGTTTTGTAGCCGGCTATATATCACTACTTACAGCCCGGTGCTCTAAGACGTGTCCGAATAATATAAATTTGCTCTAGTTTTAATTGTCTTGATCCCGAAATTAAGGATCAAGGCCAGTCCAGCCCTGTCCGACCTACTTTGATGCGATAAAACTCATCTTAAAGTGTGTATTTCGATCAGGCATATATCTAAAAGTGAGACTTTTTTGTAATTACTTAGAAACTCCTCACAGTCCCTTTAAGGACAAGATTTTTGGATTCTTCTACAAAAGCAAGTGCACTTCAATCACTTGACAGTAGTGGACTTAATATGTCATGTATTGGAACTTGCAGCAGTCATTCGTAAATACCCAACCTTTGATATATTTAACTTTAATCCATGTTAGCACAGCTCCATTACATTTATATACATGAGTAAGTGGTGTCAAGTTAACATATTGTCCTCAATACATGTAGGTTTTTGACACAATTAGTGCACATACATTTACACAAGACCAAAGACTTACTAAATGTGACTTCTTTACCTCTGACTACCAAAAATGATCCATTTTAATGGTGTGAAACATGTGTTGTGATGACCGTACAGAAAAATAGGTGTTTTTTTGACAGTTCAAAATGATAAGTGGTTGTCAGAATGCTGGGTGTGTTGCTGCTGTGTTCAGCTGCTGTGGCATGAAGCAGATTTCAATGTTTTGGTTTCTACAGGAATCATATGCCCGTCAGCTTTAGTGTGATATATGGGAGGTTGTACGTCTACATTTCCTGACGCTGACATTCAAAGTTTTATTGCAAGTATGTGCAGACAGGAAAACCTGCAGGGCTCTCTCTCATAGTTCCCTCAGTGAGCATTGCTGAGAGTTAGAAGTGGAATAAAAGGAGCTGTAGCTGTCAGGAACTGAAGGTAAAAGAAAGTATATTATAGAGAAGAGAGGAGATGGATAGGTGAGGACTGTATTCAAGAACATCCAGAAGAAGTCTATTGTTTATTGTCAAAAACTCACATAGCAGTTCCTAACAGAATCGAGATTTATTGACCAGATGCTTCTAAGGAGTGTGTGCTTAAACCCACTTGAACATTTTCTTCAGAAGATTGTGACATTTACCAAAGTTTTCTTAATTCTCATTTCTTCACTGCTAAAGCTGGGAACATGTAAGACAATGTTAAAGTCTGAAGCAGTGTGAAAACCTTGAGAAAGAACAGACAACCTGCAAGACTTGAATGATTATTCAGACTTACCACCACCTCCTTCAAGCTCCCATATTATGTAAAATACCTTCTTTTGTTATTTTGATTCGACAAACTGTTGTGTCCATGGCCTTTCTACACAAAACTCCACAATACCCTCCAACATGAGAAGAAGCCATCCTCTTCCTCTGTTGCATGCTTCAACATTCATACAGTACGCTCAAACTGTCCATATATTCTTCTGTGGTGGCTTCAGGAAATATGCTGCCTCTAAAAGATTAGAGGTGCTCCCTTCAGCAGCAGTCATACACTGACCTGGCCAACTTCTGCTGACGTACTGGGAAACACTGAGCCATGTCGAGGAAAGTCATTCCAGGAAAAGTCCTGCTCAATCGTCTCCTGGGTCTGTACTGATGTGTGATGGTGTCTTAGTTTAACCACTCCTCAGCCTGAATTTTGATGTTCTAGTTGTCTTGGGACATTTTTGGGTGGAGAGTAGCCGGGGATACCCCAGCCAACACAGCACGCCCAGTGTGCAAGTGACTCTGAGTGTTACAAAATGCACTAACAGAACGCCAAGCAGACTGGCAAAGACTGCACGCTACAGCGAAGAAAAGAAGATACAATTAGGCAAAGGAAAACGCCAGCTCTGAAGGAACGCCTCAGGATGGAAGCAACTCAGAGTTAGCTGTCATGCTGTTGGACAAGTACATTATGGACACAGGCAGTTAGCTTGTGCTTGTTCCTTTACAACATATGATATAATCCCAGGTAGCTAGCTGCCAGAGAGGGTGGGCTCCTGCATCAGGTTGTGAGGAATTCAGGGGGAGGGGCTTTGTTTGAGTGTTGTGTTTATGAACAGTTGCGTAAAATCCTGCAGATCTTACCTTTAGTAAGTCAGTTAGGTGACGCTGATATTCAGCAAGCACATCTTTTTTTTTTTTACACAAACTTAGAATTTTCTAATTCTGATCCAACACTCTTGTAAACCCTGGCAAAAAGATGAACTGATCCCTTGTGCAGTGTCTGATTGGAAACTCCAGAACTCTTCAAATCACACAAAATCCAAATGTAGAGTCCAAATTTTTGGATAGATTTTTAACATTGTTATATGGATTGTTTTTCCATATCTTCACTATCACTCAAGAAATTTTTTCAACTGATTTGGATGACATTTTAAGGAAATGTTGGTCATGGCATGATGATCAGAATCTGAAGGAAGATTCAGGAACTTTTCCCAAGTATTTCTCAACAGTTCAAGGGGGAGTTTTTCTACTGTTTGAATATCCCTCACTTGACAATGTCAAAGGCGCAGCAGCACACTGCACTTAGAAATGGTGCTGCATTTTAATATTTAATTGTTTAAATGTACAGTTTGAATAAGTCTGTGCTCTCTGAAGCGCAGACTCAAAAGTGTGCTGTTCCTGAGAGATAAACCTAGGAACGGCTGCCTCCATCTTGTTACAGTTGTCTTTATAAATTATGCACAGCACCTGGTTGTTTCTGCCTTACAGCCACTGAAATTATCTCCAGAACTTTCACCCATTTCCTACTTGGGCACTATCCAACCTCCCAGCATGCTTTGTTGTGTAAACACATGTTCCAAATGCAAAAAAATTCAACACATCAACCTCATTAATTAGCACCCTGCACCACGGAGGATGTTAATATTCCATAAACTGCAACCTTGGGGTTCATGTAAAAATAATCTGCCTTGGCAAAGTCAGAGTTAATTACAGTGCAGAGGACCTCACAGAGCTGCTATTGTTGTGTGTGACGCTGGTTTACGCAATCAGTCAGAAATGCAAAAGGTGAGCTTCCCTCGGGCCGAGCCTCTGACAGCTTCAACTCTCACTGCTATCAGAATACATCGGCTTGTTCCTGAGTGCAGGCCTGTCGGCTAAACACAAGGCAAAGTCACCCAGACGCCCGCATGAAACATTATACAATAGCCAATAAATTCTTAACCCAAAGGGCTGGCCTTAAAACCCTTATCGCAAGGATGTAAAACGACCTTGCTTGTCAGGAAACATCCTTTTAGCACCAGAGCGATGGAGCGGGTGGGTGGGAATGGGTGGTTTAAGTCAATCAAACAGACTTGCCAAGGATTAGTTCTTTCCAAGCAGGGGAACAGTTGTTGTGCTTAGCATTCACTGATAAGTGGGGAAGTCAGTCTACAGTTATATGAGCTGTTTTAAGGTCCAGTGAGGCTTGTTTAATGGTTTCTGTACTTACTTCTGACACACTAACCCTAAATTAAAGGTGCACAGATTCTCCTTCAATCTTTCAACCAATTATATTGAAGATAAAGGTGTTTTTAATAGTAAAAATAATAGTAATGATCTAACTGCGCATTCTCTCTATCAGTGCTGTCAAACATTTAGATGAAGACGTGTTTCCTGCTAGTGGTGTTCCACCAGGTTCTGTTCTAGGGCCTGTCCTTTTTACTGTTTATATAATAAAATGTCATTGGTAAACATATGTTATTTACCACTCTGTCAATAATCTTCAGTCTGCTTTGCACCCTTTAAAGACCTAGGCTACATTTGCATGATTCAGGTATTTGTTTTATTGGGGTTTTCACTCATTTTAAAACTATAGGTCTCCATAGGTGTTCCATAATGTTCTCAATCAGGACCTGCTCATATTCTTCACTCACAAATATGTGTCAGCTGTTTCTAATTACCTCCAACAAGGAGGATGTTGGCTGTTTGTAAGACAACTTTGAAAGTCATGAATGGATTTTGATGAAATTGGCAGGGAATGTCTGTTATGGCATTAGGGAGAGGTGATCAGTTTTTTGGGTTTTTTTTGGTCATCTGAAAGGAAATCCAGGATTTCTTTCAAAGGATTTGTTAACTATGCTAGACAGTAGTTTTCCATGTTTTCACTTTAACTCAGAGTTCATATAAACTTCTCTTAAGAGAGAAGTGATATGTATTTGTGTTTATATCTAGAATTTTTGTCAACCGATATGCAGTGCTACCCATAAATCTCAGTTAACACACAAAAAAATTTCACTGCTTTTTTTCAGGTCCCTCTAAATTTTCAAGTTAATGCATTGGCAGTCAATCAAATCATATTCTGATGCCTTAGTAACACTTGTGCACTTCAATCTGTTACTGGCATTTTTATCCTTATTATTATTACAATATATTGGGAACTTGTGGCAGCTGTGCGTGAATACCCAACCCATAATACATTAAACTGTGTATGACTGTGAACCACATTGTTTTATCATCATAAGTGCATTACTATTATTTAATAGATATAGTCCTTATTTATATCACATTAAGATACTATGGTTGTAGAGCCAAGCTGCTGGTGTCTTGAAAGCAGAGCTCCAACAAGGATGTAGCAGCAAAAATATAATGGTATTAATGTAACTTAATCATCAATTTTGTACCTTCACTGAAACAGCCCTACTTTGTATATATTTGAAGTGTCAAAGTCTTGTATCTATTTTTTTTCAAAAACTCACCATCTGGTAAGCCTTACCTTTTTGGAAGTTAGCTTTCCCTCTTGATCCACAAAAAGAATAATCTAAATCAAATTCTAACTTCAATTATTGCACATTAGCTCTGGACTTCACAGTCATTCCATGTGCCCCCTGGCAGCAGCTAAAGTATCCCTGGTCTGGGTTCTGGTTTTGGTTCCAACTCACAAATCTCTTCACCAACTGAGCAAACTGCTCAACTTGCAGCTTCACCCTCTGGGCAGATCAGCCAAAAGCAAAAGACACTGAATCACTTGATACCACATGAACTACACACCATTGATTGGTTTATTAGACACAGACGTTTCTTGAGACTTTAATATGGGAGTGGTGCTGTGGCGCTGCGCCGCAGGGCAGCGTTCACTGTGTGAACTGCTATAATAAATCAGCTGCCCGCTCTTTATCTCTGTGCCGCCACAGCAGCTAACAGGATTGGAGAATGACATGATTCCATGTAGCATAATTACATCAGTCTGATTATAAATTATGCTAATCCCTTCACAAAAGAGTGGTAATTGAGTAAAATGAAGATACTTTGAGACAGTCGTTTGACACAGCTGAAGTGCTGGAGAGGTGATGAGTTTGAGTTATGGTTACAAAAAACGACAAAACGCATACAGCTGAAGGTTTTAACACTGAAATGGTTTTGATATCCTGTAAGATACATGCAGCTCACAGGTTGTGAGGGTAGGCGCATCAATTTAAATAAATACAGGATTAAAGGTCCAGTTTCCTTGTCTTGTGACTTTATGCAAACATGTTAACAATTATATATATCTCATGTTTAAAAATTCAAAAAAGCAGAATGTGGGAACACAAACACTGACCACTAATTTAAAGACATCATTTTTATGTGAACTTTTTTTAACACCTCTCCTCCTGTTGATTGGCTGATTTGATACACACAACGAAATTCCACATCATCAGAACTTTTCCCCGTCATCCTCTTCACAGTACCAGCAGTTACCTTAAAGGGCTCGTTCCCCAAGCCCTGTTGCATAGACCTACCAGTGTGATGTCATACCTTTGTATCGCTCCAAGCTGAAGCTCATGAGCTTAGGCTGAACAGTCTGCAGATTCCCATGATACAGGGATCAATAAAATGAATTATCATAGAAATAGACACTTGAGTTTGATGTTTTTATTCCTCAATTAAAGATGGAAGGAATTAATTATCCAGTATATCACCTCTAAATGTTAATGTACCTGATGTTCAGCATTTGTCAAGAGTATAAAATGAGATATTGTTTTGTCACAATTTAGTGATACTCATAGGATGTTTGTTCAGACACATCAGAGACAAGATAGCATACAGCAAAATGAAGATATTTGATCTAGAATTGTATATTGGCTTGTTTTATTTCATTTATTCCTTGTGTATAAGGCACATTTGTTTAACTACAATTTTGTAATTTTCCTTAAAAGTCTCCTGTCCTGCAAAATAAAGTTTCTCTGCTTTTCCTGTTGTTTGAAGGGGCTTGAGTAACTGTGGAGCAGGACACCTTTTCCTAAACTCTCAGATCACAGAGAAATGACCATTAAAGCTGAAAGGTACATGTGCTACATGTTGAAGAGCAACGCATGCTGCCATCCAAGAAAAGTATTTTTCACGGACACCCAAGGTCCATTATGCATGTGTTGAAACAGTGTGGCTTCATAGTAGAAGAATATCAATAGTAGACTGGCCTACCTGCAGTTTCAACTTGTCTCCATTTTAAAATGTTCATTATGAAGCACAAAATAAGACAACTGAGAACCTGGACCAAGAGCAAGAGAAGATGTACATCAAGCAACACCAACTACAGAGTGTTGCTAAAGCGTCAAATTCAAAATCAGCGAGAATATTCAGAGTTTGTCAGTTTGAACATTTAATAGCTTGTCTTTCTATAAAATTAAATATAGAAAACAAATAAAGTCTGAGGCACTCCAAAAAGTTAAAAATCCTTTATTATGTCAGGGACTCATCTGAGTCTTCTTCAGGACATGATTGGCAACGCAAAACAGGTGTTTAAATAACGTAGGAGGTGTCATGTGATTGTGTCGTGAATATAGGTTGAAAAAACATTTACAAACCCTTGTATTGTTTTGTGTTTTTTCTTTTATCACAATATAATTTTTAAAAGAAAACTCAAGACCTAGCTTAATCTGGCTTTTAGCTGATTGTATTTATTATTATTTTAACTTATTTGAACCCTTTAATTTGTTTTATTTCTACATCTCAGTTCAGATTTTTTATTTGGAATTTTATTCTTTGTTAAATGCTTTTCCTTTTATTATCCAATTGAAGCTAATTTTATGATACACCTGATGTTACGCTTTCTCATTTTTTCAAATCATTTATCTAACTTTTATTTTATATTGTTATATTATTTTATTTATTTAAGTATTTACACATCTACTTATCTTACCCTCTAGTAATTTTGGAGTATTTTTAACTATTATTTTAGTCTAAGCCCCTGTGTTTCCTCATTTTTAATTCAAGACAGCGTTTCCTCAATCCTCTAATTTTGTTTTCTGTCAGAATTTCCTTTTTATGTCTTTGTGTGTTTGTGAAAGTGAGTATGTATATTGAATGTGGATTGGGGAGGGGGGTTGCGGGGATCTTATGTTTTCATTTTATGCAATTTTCTACTTTTTATTTCACTTTTTGTTATTTCATTTTATATTTTTTCCCATGTAAAGCACATTGTATTACACAGCCTGGAAAGTGCTGTACAAATAAAGTTTGATTGACTGATTGATTGAATGTCCCAACTTCATTGGAACTCCATCTTGTCATGAAAAATAATAAATGAAATAAATACAGCAATATTGTTTTTTACATGTACGAACTGCCCTATAGCAGTAATGTATACCAAGTGACAGAGTTTAGATTGTGAAATCTTGCTAAAAAATCATTGAATAGAGCTTTTATTCACCCACATATAAAGAAAATAACAGTAAAGTATTGAAACATGTCGCCCCTTTTCAGGGTTAAAGTGCTAGTATTATGGTGGTAAACGGTAATGCTTTTTAAGGATACTTTTCTATCCAAGAGACCCTCCAAAACAGAGCTAATATTACACTCCTAAGCCGGCCTGATCCAATAATCCTGTCCCCAAGTAATGTTTTAGCAGGTAGGAGCGATAAATTTCATTTGGAGTGACCTTGCCCCATTTCAGCCCGGCAGCTGCTCGGTCTGTCAGAGCTTTTCTCCGTGTGCCACCGGAGCAGCTGAGGAGCCATTTTGGGGCCTGATGCATTCAACAGCTGGTGGTGCCAGGCCCAGGTTGGGCGTAGGAGGAGTGGTGAAGAAGAAGGAGGAGGGGGGAAGCGCGAGGTCGTCTGTCTAGCAAGCCGTGGAAACATGGGACGCGGAGCATATCGGGCGACAGGCACACGGCCAAACGGCAAAACAGAAACTTCTCTGGCAGAGCGGCTCTCAGGGCTGACCTAAAATCACATTTAAACTGTGGCTATAAGCATCCTGTCAGTCAAACCCCTGTGTGAGGCATGCCAGGAAGATGGTATGGAAGCCGTGGAGTGCAAAACACAATGACAAGTACAGGAAAATGCAAAAAGAAACAACAAATTACAACACTACAGTAAACAAGAAAATACAACGGCAAATAACAACAACACAATGACAAGAAAAGAAACTATCAATTGATTACCACAAAAAATTAAACACGACACAGAACACAGGAATAAATTCACAACGAAAATCATGCAGAGTCAAAACTGAAACAACAAAAAAGACACACACACTAAAGAAAAAACTAATATAAAATATGTAGCCATAACAAAACTTCAGCAGAAATATTTAGTAACATAAGAAGAATTAAAAAACAGCTAGTTAAAGACAACCAATTAAAAAGAACAACAAATTAGAAGAACAGCCCAAAACACCTCAACTAGAAAGAAACACAACAACATACTAAGGTAACAATGACAAAAGCAACAAATAAAAAAATCAAAGTGCCAACATAAAAAACAAAAACTGTAAAATGTACATTTGAAAATATAATGTCAAAAATGCAATTAAGTAACATACAACCAATATTAAGCAGGAGAATAAAAATGTTGGGACAAATATTTAAAAGAACACAAAAACAATTAAAACGAATAACAAATTGTAAAATACAACAGCCAATCATTCAGTTTGTTGTTTTTCTTTTTTTTTTTGTTCTTCCCTCAACTGTTTCCTTTGTACTTGTTTTTTAGAATTATTCTCTCACCTCAGCTAAGGAGGTTGTATTTTTGTCGGCTTTTCTTGCTTTGTTTGTTGTTGAAATTGTTAGGACAGAATTTGGCAGTGTGCAGTCATTTAGTCTGATTTTAGAGTTGGATCCATTGTTCACTCTTTGAGGTAGGGCAGTTTTCCACATTTTCCTGGACAGCTCAATTAATTCTTAACTGATTTTTAAGATATTCTCAGGAAATCATGGCATAAGAGGGAAGTTATTATATACTGGTGATTATCAAAATCTGGATTTGGATCCAGGACTTCTTTCCAGGTTTTTCTTCAGTTTGCTGGAGCAGTTTGCTCATGAGAAGTTGGCCAAAATACCTGTGGATAGGTTCAGAAGTCTCATTGAGAGTAACAGAAATTGCCTGGTTGTAGTGATTTCCTCAAAAGTTTCTGGAACAAAACATCTAGTTAAGAGTACCATCATTTTTGTCAAGGCCATTTTCATTAGTTTGTGAGTTCAACAAATTCTGTTGAACCCTAACTCAAAGGAATGTCTGGTTTTCATTGGTCAATTTTCAGTAATTTTTTATTTTAATACTACTTTTGTCAGTTCCAATTATTTCAGTGACCATGTGGGTTTTTCTTTCTTTAATAGAAGGGTACCAACAATTTTTGCCACGTCTATGAATTGATCAGTTAAGATTGCTTCTTGTACTATTTGTTGCCTTTTTTTTAATGTATTTTTGGGGCATTTTGTGCCTTTATTGTTAGGAGAGAGACAGTGGATAGGCTTGTGAAAGGGGAGAGAGAGTAGGGGAAGACACTCTACAAACTGGTCACAGGTGGGATTCGAACCTGGACCGGCAGAAGCAAGTACATGGGGTGCCTGGTTGCTAACCACTCCGCCAAACCAGCACCCCATTTGTTTCCTTTTTAACATGTAACTTTTTGTTTTGTTTTTTACCTCTGCCAAGGAGGTTATGTTTTTGGGAGAGTTTGTTTGTCCGTCCGTCCATCCGTTTGTGAACAAAATAACTCAAAAAGTAATGGATGGATTTTTATGAAATTTTCAGGAAGAACTGGTTCAATTTTGATGTTGATCCGGATCAGTGTCTGGATCCGCCATGACGAAAAATGTGATTTTTGTGAATAACTACTGAACTAAACCATCATTATGAATCCAGCTGCTAATGGTATGTGTTCATGGTCAAGGAATCTAAATTTTTTCGATAACATAAAGGTAGGACTAATATTTATGGTGAATATCACAATATGGGTGAGGACTGTGGCGCTGGTGTAGGTCTGCGCTCTCTGAGTGCTTTTCTAGTTTATCAGTTGTGATTATATATTGTCATATTGTTGTGTATAGTTGCTTTGACAGCTGTTTTTTTCACTCCAGGGCCACCATACAACAGTACATATAAACCACGCCTGTGCTGCTTGTGTCTAAAACCAAACTGCAGCGTCGGTTGTGGTCCACGGCCCTGCTCTCTCTCAGCTCCAGGTATGCTAGCGTGCAGACACGGAGAAACAACACAGCTCTTGTGAATTTTTAAGACATGAGCTTCATTTTATAACACTGTAACAAAGTAATAAAAAAAAAAAACATGGATGGTCTCCCATTTTTCTTACAACCTCAGGAAGTGTTTACATAAAATCAAGCTCAGCAGTGTCAGGTAATGGAAAAACCTCTGCTGGCTCCAGTGTTTACAGACACCGGAGGACAGGAGAGAGGGAACAGTTTAGTGAACGACCTTTGTCTCGAAATATCTCCAAGCTCTCGCTGCACTTCACTGAAACTCCCTCACACTGTAATGACAATTCTCCTCCACTGCCAGATGTTCAAAGTGAGTCTCCCCTTTCTGTTTCTGGTGCTGTTTGGAGCGTTATGGCATGCACGGAGCTTCGGTTTGGCAAAAAGTTGAGTGGAGAGTCGGCCACATAAAGGTGGAGTTTCCTGTAAACTTGTTTTCCTCACATGTAAATCATTCGGCATCTTGAAACTGACACTCAGGGGAGAATTTGTGCCGAGGCTTTCAGAGACTTCTTGTAAATTTATGCGCTCTGTCCCCTCTGTGCTGTCTGTGCAGGAGTGTGCCTGCAGAGTTGGCAAGACAGCTGAACAAATGAAGAAAGGGACAAACATTTGGACAGGACACACCAGGTGGATGGTGAGGAGAATCCAGACGGCAGCGAGACGAATCAGACTGTGAGGGACTGATACTGTTTGATTCTTCTCAGAGATTGTTTCTTTGAATAAAGTCTGCAGAGTGAAGAAGTAGGACTGAATAAGCAGGTAGAGGATACAAGCATGTCTTCATTTATTTCTCTGCGTGGACTTACAAATATAAACAGATATACTGAAGCTTGCGACACAATAGAGGATTGTGTGGGATATCTCAGACATAAAGATTTTTTAATAGATTTTTTTTTACCCACAATAAAAGATTCAGTTGGACCATAAGTCTGTGGAGTCCTATCCACTGAAATAAAGCAACCAGGTTTGAAAAAAGATCTTGTCTGACATCTCTCACCATGTACAATGTCTTTTCAACCTCTTGCCCCATGGCAGGAGATACAGAAGCATTAATTTGTCGCTCTGAGGACGCACAGACCAGATGTTTGCTGTTGACGTGCTGCAGCAGTGACGACGTGCTATCATGCTAAGCTATGTGCTAAGCTAACTCCGTTTGACATCAGACACACTGCACTGGGTTTTCTTTTCGTCCCTTGTTGTAGTGACCACACACTTGGGCCACTCTCTGCCATTTCTTCTGCGGACTCTCTCCTTTCTGTCCCTCTCTTTTCTCTTCCTTCATGATTTTACAAGCCGCGCAGCAGCGGAGGTAGCAGGCGCGTTGTGCCACAGAAATGACCGTCTGTGTCAAACACCGTGCACTGTATAGTAGTCCAGATATATATTTTATATGTATAAATATATATTAAATGAGGCTTCGAGGCACACAATTTGCCCCGAGGATATTTTGTAATCGAATAATCGTGATCATTCGATGAATCGTTTCAGCTCTAGTTTCAATCCATGGACCATCACACTCTTAAATTCCTGAGAAAGGACACAAAATGTGCAATCAGTGATGTGGGCAGTGGTGCAAAATTCTTTTAGTTAATTTTTTAACACTTATTTATATTTTTTTTAAATAGTTAGTTGACTGTGTGTGTTTCTAATATCTCTTTTATTTATTCTGCACTCATGGTAGACTGCTCAAACTTTTATAGCATGTACAGCATGCTATGAAAACAGAGGCTATTCTATTCTATTTTATTCTATTCTAGGTTGATAAAAGCAAGCCCAAAACAAGCAACCTCCAGTTTTTTTTTCCTAATGTGAAATAATATCTTTAAATATGCTATGAGGAGTTTCTAGGTAATTACAAAAAAGTCTCACTTTTAGATATATGCCTGATCAAAAGACACACTTTAAGATGAGTTTTGTAGCATCAAAATAGGTTATCTATAAATGCTATTCCTTAGCCTTCTGGTCGGGTCGGACAGGGCCGGACTGGCCTGGATACTCAACTTTGGGAACAAGACAATTAAAACTAGAGCAAATTTATATCATACGGACACGTCTTAGAGCACCGGGCTGTAAGTAGCGATATATAGCCGGCTACAAAACTACGATACTAAGTTTCCCAAAAATTGCTTGTTGTCACACATCAAAAACTACCGCTACTTAACTAGAAAGAGATACATTACCTCGTCGCTTTGCATCCTGTAAGTTGTTGAAAAAAGAAGTTGTAAAGCAATGCAGAGTTCTAAGGAAGGTCCGAGCTGCATTCATTAGCATCACAACAAACAAACGCTTTGGCTTGGGTCACGTCTTTACGACAGTTGCCGCGCATGCTCATGGGTAGCAGTCTTTATGTCACCGGAAATAGATTCTCCTCATAGCACCTTTAAAAAAAACAAAAACAAGAAATATGCATGAAGTGTGTTTTTCGTTTCTGGTTTTTCAATGAGCATTTCAGTCAAAATGCTCATTCCTCTTACCTTTATTCGAATAACCACAATTATAAATCACTGGCTCACGCTTGGACCATCCCATGGTCAAGGAGAGTGGCACACTGAGCTCCTGCTCCTCTCTGTCTCTTGACACATTTTTAACCCTCTGCTTAGCTTTTTAGATCAGTGGTTCCGAAACTTTTCACAGCATGTTCCCCTTCAGACACTTGACCACCAGCCATGTACCCTCGACTTTCATGCACTTATAGCAGCTAGAAAAAGAAGTGTTTGTAAGTCTGCTGCCACCCCCACTTTCCACTTTTAACCCTATAACAGCAATTGTATGTTTGATACACACTTTTATAATACTTCTATCTACTCAATATGATCAACAAATTACAAAAAAAACCCATCTGAATACAATCAGATAAATGATAGAAATGTCATCAAATGGATTATCAGTTGCCAAAAACACCTAATGTATCAAATGAGATACGAAAAATCTATATGTTGAATTTTATGGACATTTGGATTTTTGTAGGATTTTAGCAGAAAGTGAAGTAAAAATTTAATCTCCAAAAAAAAAACACTTTCTGGCTATAATCTATGGTCTTGGTCCTTACAGGGTTAACATGCGTAGCATACAAAAATATTCTCTTTAAGTGATTTATTTTTCACAAAATAGATTTACATACCAGCAATGTCAGTGAGCAACCTGAGTTCACTTTTGAAAAAGAAATGTACATATCTGGAACATAGTCATCAATGAACTTGAAGCTGTTACAAACACCACAGCTTTCGTGCGAAGGCTTTCTGACTGAACTTATGTTACTACAAGAATCTTAGATAATTCAGGACAGATTTCCTTCTCCAAGATGCCTCACCAATCCATCCTCCAGCCTCTCTGCCAACACTTCAGGCCTTTATCAAAGCTCAAAATACAAACATTTGCAATTTTGATTTTTTAACTACTAAAACAACTGATTGAACTCTGAAAAGTATTCGCATGGTTCCTGCCCCAGTTTGGGTATCACTGTTTTAGATCATTAATATTCTCTGTTTACTATGTACTGTTAGCCCCTGTCTCTCTCCCTGAATGTGCGTGTTCCCGTGTGTACATCTGCTTGTGTGCATCCCTGTATCGGTGCTCTCAGATTGCTGCTTCTGCCCGGTGTTGCCAACTTAGCGACTTTGTCGCTAGATTTAGCGACTTTTCAGACCCCTTTAGCGACTTTTTTTCAAAAAAGCAAAAGGGGGCAAATCGAGCGACTTTTTCTGGTGTTAGTGGAGAGTTTCTGGTGTTTTGGAGACTGATGTGAACGTATCGTTCTGCAGTTACTGTCCTCAACGAGCAACAGGCGCTCGCTGCCATTAGCCCCTCCCCCGTCCCAAAGCACTCACAGGCGGTGACGTCTCACAGCCTCGTGCAGCAGTCCCAGCTGCAGGCAGAGCAGAGAGGAGACCCTCACCCCTCCAAGTCCAGATTGCAAATGAAATGGGCATGCGCAAAGCCGCTTTTGACTTGCAGAGCAGGATCCCTCTATCGCTGTAAGCATTTCACTCACTGCCGGTGTGTCTTTTTTTGGTCACTTTGCCGGTCCCAAGCCCGGATAAAGGAGGAGGGTTGGTTGTAGAGCTAGTAATTCCACCCCACATAACAATCATGTGATTAAATTTGCTATTATAACATTTAACAATACAGGACAGAACGAGGATTAAAATCATTTAATGCTGTTAATGTTGAAGTTATTTTGTTTATTTGTAGTTCTAAACATATTTAGGGTGTTTTTTACTCACTTTTGTCTCTCCCATGACGTTATTCCTCTCTCCTACAGCGTCCATAGCAATTCATGCAAATTGACGATTATGCAAAATAGGTGATGACGTCATTTAGCGACTTTTGGGACAGCCAATAGCTACTTTCCTTATGCCTAAGTCACACATTCCCGTTTCTCATAGCGTCTGTGCACGACTGTACACGATTGAGGAGGCTGGTGTGATCGCTATGATACGGGATTAAATTACTGTCTCACCCCTGGAGACACTCCGTAAATACACCGTCAGTGGCGCCTACTGGCGCTTCAGGGGGCGTTTGTCCCGCTCCAGTTAGGTTAATACAACGATATGACGAGGATTCCATCCCGCTGGCAGGACGTCAGCTCCGCTCGAGCTCAGTTTGCGTCAAGTAAGCCCCGACTGAGCCCCGTCGCTTGCGTCGTCTTTAACGGGACACAATCGGGGCTCATACGGATACATCCTTGTCAGTCGTCCTCATAAAGCTTTCAGGATTGAGCCACGATTGGGCCACGATCAGCTTGACTGAGCTTCGTACATGCCACGCTAATACCGCTCGCCTTAGGACTGCATTAGGTTTCCATCCCGCTATACCAAGAGCGGCGATTCTCCACGACAGTTTTGAACTGTTCTTCCTCCTCCGTTCATCCACGACTATACAACACTGATCCAGACCAAGTAGCGCATGCACCACGACCAAAGCACGTTTTATCAGGATTATGACAATCGTGCACAATCGCCATGAGAAACGGGAATGTGTGACTGGGGCTTTACTGAGGAGTTGGCAACACTGCTGCTGCCAGAGATTGCTGGTCCTATTCACCTGCACTGAGGAGTCCTGTTTGGTAAAGCTGAGTCAAAAGCCCCACGCCAGCCAATCAGGAGCGACTGGAAAACAGTTTAAAGAGCTAGCGGATATGATGTTCCAGCAGCAACCTGTATCCAGATTGCGAGGCATTAAGTTTGTAGATTTTACAACCTTTTGAGCCCATTACACACACATACACAATAGACCCTTTTCTTTGTTAGGCACATTTGGGTTGGGTGCTGTTTCATTCTTTATTTGTTTTCTTTGACTTGTTAGATAGGATTTTGTTATATAAATAACTAACTAGTTTAGAGTCTCTTTTTGTTCTTGTTTACTTTGGTGTACAGCACTCATTTAGTTTAACAGCCTCCTTTTGTTGTCACAGTTTTTACTTTTGATAAATAAATAATGTTTAACCACTTAAAGTGTTTTATATGACTTCCCTTTCCTGCCACAAGCTAGTTGTAACAACTGCTATTTTTAAGCAGAGCACCAAAAATGCTGTATGATTAGTGTAGTGTCATCAAGAACTACTCTAGTCTAACATGTACAATTCTAACAAGGAGACACACAATCAAAGGTTTTTAAGCTACACAGATCTGCATTAATATATTATGTGCACACTTACTTGTGCTTGTCACCATGAATATGCTCACAGGTATCAAAACAAGCTGTCCAGTGTGTTTTAAGTACACAATTGAGAACCAGGCTGAACAGTCCAGAAGAGGGAATGAGGAAAGTAATGCTTATAGTCAAAAGTTATCTGATTTAGGGTAAAATAACATCTGCCATAAACATAAGTATGTCTGATTCTGCCAGCTTTAATAATGTATGAGGTTTCTCTTTATGCTCACGAGGAAGTATCTAACTGATGTTTTTGATCATCTCTGATGCTCTGAAATGCTTTCATAAAAAGCAAGCATATTTTGATCTCAGCATTTGCATATTTCATGTGGTGTCCTGTGTGTGTTATTTGTATAAAGTATGAGTAAAGTTGCAGAAAAAGAGGAATTAAATGATGCACTACACATTTTCTCAAACAAAAGTCTGTCCCCAGTCCACTGTTTAAAAGTGAAATAGGTGTGTTGCAATGTTTATAATGAAACCAACATTTATTTTGAAAAGGTAAAATGTTTTATGATTGAGAGTACCCCATTATTTACTGGAATATGAGGCATACACTCAAAGAGATACTCAAACTGCTCTATGAAACCAATTGTGAACATTATACTTGAACTCCTCATCTGCACATTGTGGGTATTTACGTTCTGGCTGAGGATCCACTGAACAGTGACTGATAAAAGTAGTACAGAGTGTTCAGGATTACTGTCCTGTTGGATGTACTGTTTATTAAAAGAGGGAATAACTGTGAGTGGGTGGATGAGTGCAGGAGAAGGTAACGCAGCAAACTCTATTTACCTCTGCATGAGTCACCAATACAAGACGTATTATTATAGTATGTCATTATATTGTGTGTTATGTTTTAACTGTCATGTCATTCCTATCACTTTCACTAAAGTGCAGTAAAAGGTATTTTCAAACTAATCCCTCTTTGTTTTCTTCATTTGACCTGCTAGCACAGCTGGGGTTCAACGTTACAATGATTCACAGTGATTAACCTGCATTTCCACGAGGTTAGGAGAACCATATCCTCATTTGACACACTCTGCACCTCCTGTGGTGCACCCAAGGTGTGCCAATGAATATTTCAACAAGTCAAAATGGATATTATTCCTGAGTCAGAGAGGCTGGCACAGGCTGCGGAGCTACAGGTGGGGCATTAGAAACAGGCACGTTCAGAGCAGAGGGGAGTGACGAGATATTGCTGGTATGGGTCACCTCAGTTGTTTTCTTTATGTGATCAAACAACAGGAGGTTGTAAATGGGTGGATTTTTGAGGAAGACAAATCTTTTGAAAACACCAATGTTGTAACTTTGACAGATATGTAATGTAACAAGATGATTTAATGCAGATTTTTGATATACACATATTCTTCTCTCTCTTTCTCTTCAGGTAAAATAATTCATCAAACACACAAACCTGGTTGTTAACAGCTCAATAGGTCCACATATTTTCCATTGGCCAACTTAAACTAGGCAGAATATCTAAAGTATAACTTGATTGATAAAACAGCCACCCAGTGACCTACCACACCAACAGGTAGGGCTGGGACAAGACGCTTTTCTCCTGATTAGATTTTTAAAACATTTTTAATGTGCCAATTCGATTTAAATTGTGGTTCTACGATATTGCCGATGTGCAATCTTTAGTTAGCTTTTTTTTTTTTTTAAAAGATGAACAATAATGATGCCTCCAGACTATATAAGGAAAAATACACATCACAGGTGAGTCTCTTTTTAGGATTTATTTACCAATATATTTAAACCAGCTGTTTGTACTCTCTCTTTTAAAGCCTGGATTGCATTTAAAAGTGGCTTATTGACACAGACTAAAATGAAGCATTTAAATTAGGAAAAAAGTGATTTAAAAGTTGTCAAACAAAAAAATCCTAATACAATGTGAATCAGTTTTTTCTCCCACCCCTACCAACAAGTGGCATAAAAATCCCAACAACACATACCCATCTTATGTAACATTTACCTCATCCATGTGCTGGCCATAACTGGAAAAAAAAGGAAATCAGTAACACAAATAAAACCAAGTAAACAGCTCCAAGTTCCTCAAATGTCCATTATCAACAGTCCAGCTATCTCCTTTGTTCCACCCTCTAAGAATCTTTGTTTTGGTCCTGTTGCCAGACAAATTTGCGGTTGTGTTAGTTAAAGCCGGATTCACACACAGATGCTTTGTCCAATTTTTACCAGCTTCGACGGAAACATCAGGCCTCGCCAGTCAACTTTACAACACCAGTGTTTTTATGGTATGTCTAAAAATTTTGGACATTTGATCCGAGACTCTTGTAAACACCAGCAAAAGTCAATCTTTACTTACCTGTAGTACTTCTAGTTGCAGCTGCATTCATCTTTGTTAGCTCCACCTGCTTCCTCCTTAGGCCTGGACCCCTGTTGTATAACCTGAAGTGCCCTTTTGGGGTCAGCCATCTTTGCATGGTGTTGGATACTGAGCTTATCTGCAGCTGCACATAGTGAAATGGCACATGTCCACTTTATATGGTGTTTGTTACAAGGTTCAGGAGGCCCAAGCTCTGTTAAGCCATGATCCCCATGTGTGACATTTATGTTGGCGAACATTTGGAATCCATCAAAATGTAATAAAAATGATATATGATAATATCTTTATAATTGATCATTCTGAAATGACACAATGAAAACCAATACATAATACCCCTGTTAAATTCTCTTCTCCCTCTCAAAACTACGTAAAATACTTTTCTGCTCCCACTACCCCCTCTTTTCTGTTTTCTAGTCTTTTCTTTTTTCTCCTTTATTCCCAACCATTCTTTTTGTTATTGTTTGTATATGTTGTTTTGTTTTGTTATTTATTTTCTGTGTTGTTTCAATGTCACGTCAATTACTGAATTAAAAAAAAATGTCCTTGTTTCAATGTCATTTAACCTTAACTAACCTAACATTTTTTGTTGGTGTCCACACATGTCAGCTGGTTTTCATTCTTGTTGCATTGTTTTATCATTTATAGCACTTTTTGCAACTATTTTTACAGTGTTTGCATAAGAAAATCTGTTTATATATAGACAGGTGATCATTGAGAAACATCATACTCCACCAGCACATTTCTATCAGCTTTTCATATATCAACTTTTATCAACACAGATAAGCTGACCCAAGTAACCTACTGTCACCAACCTTTGGATGATTTCTGACATTTGTCAATGTAATCTACTAAATGTTAATATGTGAATGACCCCCTTCTTTTTTCAACCAAAACTTAGGCTGTCTGTAAATCAGAATACATTATTTCCCACATTTAAAAGGTAGGTTTTGCTGTCAAAGGAGAGAATTTGGAGCACCTGGTAGCAACTTGAGCTCAACCAGTGTTTCACTTGTTAGAAGCAAAAAAAAATCCAATGTTTGATATTACAAGGTCCAGATTACCTTTGAGTTGTCAACTGGGATGGCTGTGAGTTTTTTTAAACTAAAATGAAAACAGTGTCCTTCATCTTTCCCTCTTTGCTGCACGTGAATCAAATAATTCTTTGTTGCTAACAGCAGAGTTACTGTTTTTCTCCCACCTGTTGTCATACATTGGCACAGACCCGAGGCCTGTACTACAAGCTGGATTAGCTCTTAGAGAGATAACTTCCTGGATAGGTTTCGGATTTTCCGCACTACGAATGTGGATCTCTTTTTATGCAGACACGTTGCCCCGGTAACTGATGCTGAACGCCAAACCCTGTCCGGAGCAGGTTAAGTTCCAGGATAAGAGCTCACGGGGTGTGACAGACCGCCCGCTGACCAATCGGTTCTCTCGGGCGGGCATAAAAGACCACACAGTCACCAATTTGCTGTCTTGGAAAATGGCTTGCCCATTTCTGCCGGAACCGGTTAATGTCGGTGCACAGATTTTCACGGGAGGGACTTTTATACATCTGTGACCTGCTGGAGCCTTACGTGGCAAATAATGCGCTAAGGTCATTTTGAAAATATGAATGTGATTTTCCTGGTCAAACAAGTGAAAAAATTAATTGCGTTTAGACAAATGTAGAGTATTTATTAGTATGTTGACCATGATGTTTTAGCAACAGTAATGGACACATAGAAAAATCGTTCTTGTCAGTATTTTTATGTTATTTCTGTCTTTGGTGTTAACATATTTTAGGTTACAATCACAAGATTCATGAATGCAATAAAATCAATCTAAAGGCACATATCACAACATCTGAAGACTGCTGACAAAACTCCATGAAATAAAAGAGTAACTTGTTTAATTCAAACTATTTGACATTATTTCTCAATGTCAGTGATAACGTTTGATCCGAGGATGTTTACTTCTGATAAAAGACAACACATGCTGATAATTGTACTGAACTTTATTATGGATAAAGACAAGTCAAGTAACAATAATTTTGGTTTAATGTGGACGAGTTCTTTATTACATTTTAAGCAATTTGTGTTTCTGGAAAATGTAGGAAAATGTGGAAAATGTGCTGACAATCCCTCCGGCTTCTCGCTACAGTCTTGTTGCTCCTGGCCTGGATAATACTGCGGTACTCCTCATACTTTTGCAGGATTATTTGCTGCTTCTCCGCCGTGAAGTAGGCTGCTCTCTTCTCCATTGTGGAAAATGCTCCGGGGCCGCTAACCATGCCCATTTTATGTGAGCGCGCACAGATCCCAGCCGGATTCACTTATTGAGTTGATAACGAGCCTCGTAGTACGGCAGATCCGGGTGATGGAGATCCGGTGAAGTTTAGCGAGATGTCGCAGAGTTATCCTGGATGACTTAATCCAGCTTCGTAGTACAGGCCCCAGCATGCAGGTAGTTGTAAACAATGTCACATGAGAGTTTTGAATCAGCAAACGAAAGCTACAGAGAAGGTTGCAGCACTACTGTTGAGTTTATCTCGGATTTAAGAACATCAACATAGCTGTAAGTTTGAAACTTCAGTGTTGTTCCAAGTGTTGCACAGTTTAATGCATAGTCTGTGCATAAAACAGTGTGTCTCTGCCCTGTTAGCTGCCCTGAGGAAAATATAATAGCTGAAAAGGTTATAAAGTTTGTCTGTCTGTCGATAGACTGCAGAGTTACAGATTCTATCTGTAGAATGAGAATAGAGTCCAAAACACAAGGCAGACGCTCCACATTTATAACCGAAATGAGGAAGGAGAAGCAGGGGATTTCAATCTGTTGATGGCAATAACATGTACAGTATATTTTTAAAACTAAATCAAGTCAATGTCTAGAATACATTTGGTTCCACAGTAAAACACTTACTTATTAGGTGGTCCCAAATAACGCTTTAAATACTGTAATTACTACAGGCTGCCTGCTCTTTCTTTGTAAGTAAATGTGACAGCAAATGTCCTTTTGGCAAATGTTATTCATCCTATGTTTATGAGAAATAAACATAAACAAATCTAGCAAGTTTTTTTTATTATGACGTTATAAATGCTTAAGATAGTGTGTACTTACAAGAAAAGAAAATGATGTGAATTTTCAACAGGTTTCTCTTTATAAAAACTGAAAATGAACAGAGATGATAAAATGATTGAGATTATAAAACATATTAGTATGCACCCAAACATTTTGTGGCCCAACAGCATTTAGTGGCCATGTTACAGTTTACTTTCACTTCGCGAATATCCGGCAAAACACAATAAAAACATGGCGAATATACGGCAAAATTAAGGCAAAAGAACAACACACAAACACTCCAGAATAATACCAATGCTATTATTAACAATACTTGTCCAGTATTTACTCCGGAAATACTGATAAATCACCGATAAATCACTTGCGTATTAACTTTGAATCATCTCTCTTGCATGCTCGCGCTGTGCGTCTCGTCCGAGCAGGCATCAGTACGTATGACATAATCACGTTGGGGCAAGCCCTCCCTGGGCCCATAGGAATGCATTGTAAGGTCCAAAATTTAAAAAAAAGAGTCTCTCCATGTAAGTCTATGAGATCGCCTAGGGCGATTTTCAGTCTGACTGAATTCGCCCCAAGGGGGCGGGGCTGCTGGTTGGACAGTGACATCGCAGCGATATTCAGGCTGCTGATTAAACAATAATATGAAGACTTAGACAGGAACAATCAGGGCACAATAAACTCTTTTCTCTCTCTTTTTTTCACGTGGCTTAAGGAGGGCGATGCACTATCGCCCACTATGGACCAGCCGCCCCTGCTTTACCCTCTGCTAACCATAGTGTAACTGCTTAAAATTGAGCAGCATGTATGTTTACTCCCCAAGGATTGAATAACCTTAAGTTCTGCTTGTACTTACATCAATTTCTTCGCCATTTCACCAAACACTCAAAAGCATATCCATTCATCCACCTCCTTATGTCAGATTAACATTGGGCATGAAGTGCATGATATAACGCTCCCTTAAGATAAATTACAGGTTTTTCAGATTCTATCCTCAGCTGCTTGTATGTCATCCGGAGGGTTTGAGGCAACTGAGTCCTCACACGGCTCATCAAAAGATAAGCTCCTCTTAAAAATGTTGTATTTCAGCTGAGACCTCCATCCCACAAATATAAAACCCGAGCACAGGAATTGCCTTTAACCAGTGACTGTACAAACACTTAGATGTAAACCATGCATGAAAGACCTTCCACCCCGAGCAGTATTTAATGAAAGAGAATGCGGGATGGAAATGGGAAGCTGTGCTTTTATATAAACCTCTGAAATCAATCCAGGCTTACCGTGTGATAACATTGAGCTTGGTAAACTGTGTTGCTGGGACCTTATGAAGATGTGGATATCACAGCCACCTTTATTTGGACATGAGAGGTGCATTATCCTTCGCTGCTGGCTCTGAATCTGCAAAAAGGCACTTTGACTGCAGCTACAAAGGGGCTATATGGGCCTTATTCAGGGTTTTACTCATCCCTGTCACTCTTATTGGTGACAATACATCTTATTGTCCGGGATCCATCTCTTTTCATGTCTCTCCTCAGGGACTGAACCTGTATCAGAAGTAATATGCCGTGAATCAAGCGTGGTTTTGGCCCATTCATTTTCCATGCGCTTCTGTCATTCATGCTCAAAGTAATAAGCTAGAGCCCCTGGTAAAGACATTTGCAAAGTAAATAAGGCTGCCTTTCTGACACCGCAAACATGCTCACATGATTGCTGTCCCCATGGCAGCGCCCGTCAGCCTCATTGTCACCGGTGTCGTCATGCCAGTATGGGCTGATGTTGATCTCTTCTGCGGGTGTTGGAGTTTGTGGTTGTGCAGAGTGGGAACCTAAAAGGCAGGGCTGTGGTGAATGTGTCAGAGTGCTACTGTGCAGGCAGAGGATTATGATAAAGTCAGTAGGCGGAGAGTTAGTTTATTAAAAAGATAAACTTAGGTTGAGAGAAAGTTGTGGTTCATTGTACCTACTGATGTGTACATTTAATTAAATACGAGTTAGCAACCATGGCTCCTTGGCCAAAGTTGAAAGGGTTTGGTTATTCATGGTGGACTTAATGTTGCCAAGAGAATAATCCCAGTGACTTTAGTGATCTCTGGATTTTCCATTCATGCATCTGATGCTTGAAGTTTTTAATTAGCAGGTAAAACCCAACCATATGTTTGTGATGACTACTTAGTTTGATTTCCATCTTGTCCATATGACTTCACCGATTGTCTAGTTCTGGCTTCATGTGGTGACATCGTATTCAGGCATGGGAGGTACATGGTAGAGTTTTCCATCCTGACTTCATTCTGTAGGTTCTTTAGGTCTATAGTGTGGGTTTCTGCTTTTGGATGGTATTCATCAGTCGTAAGACCGGGGTCTAATAATGTTGCCTTGCATGTGCAGTACAGTCGTGGACACATTGACCTCATGTATCAATATTAAAGGGACTGTATCTTTTTTTTATGCCACACACACCGGGCCTTGAATTGCGAATTTTAGCGAGCGTAAAGCCTGTAACGCGCGCGCTTAACGCCAGCTGGACGCTGGACATTTTGACAAGCTGTGGGGCAGCGTCGGGCGCATGCGCAGTAGAGAGCGGAGCAGTCGGACTCAGTGATGACCCGTGCAGGCAAATCCAGCTGGAAACGAATATTTACAGAACTTACCTTCAAAACCTGTCTCCTCAGCGACTTTCACCCAAGCCTGCTCCTTTTGTTCCAGTCTCTGTAGAGGACACACACCGAGTAGTTTAGCTCCGGATGATAGCAAACAGCACAGATAAACCTCTCCTCCATCTTTGAGAGGGGTCTGAGCAGGAGCAGGAGCAGGAGCAGGAGGCCGGGGCGTCACACATCATTAAATCAAACCTGTCTCCTCAGCGACTTTCACCCAAGCCTGCGCCTTTTTGTTCCGGTCTCTGTAGAGTATAAACGCCCAATAGTATAGCTCCGAATGATAGCAAACAGTGCCGATAAACCTCTCCTCCATCTTTGAGAGGGGCTTGAGCGGGGGCGAGCGCGTCACGTCATCAAATCAATGGCGTCGGGGAATGTCATCGCTGATTGGCTGCCGTGCCGCGAACTGGCGTCGAAAGTTCAATATTTTTCGTCCAAACGCCTCGGCGCTCTTTAAACGCTCAACGCTCCAGACGTGCCGCGCCAAACGCGCCAACGCGCCGCCCGGGGTGTATTTGCGTCAAGACGCGTGTTTGCATAGACTTTGTATGTAATCTCGACCCGCGTCCAGGCGAATTCGCGTCCGGTGTGGCCGTAGCATTAGATATATGCCTGAGCGAAATACACACTTTAAGATGAGTTTTATGGCATCAAAATAGGTTATCTATAAATGCTATTCCTTAGCGTCATGGTTGGGTTGGACAAGGCTGGACTGGCCTGGATACTCAATTTCAGGAACAAGACAATTAAAACTAGAGCAAATTTATATTATTTGGAAACGTCTTTGAGTACCTGGCTGTAGCAGTGATATATAGCTACAAAACTACGATACTAAGTTTTCCAAAAATTGCTTGTTGTCACAAATCAAAAAATTACTGCTGCATAACCGCTTTGCATCCTGCAAGTTTTTGAAAAAAGAAGTTGTAAAGCAATACAGAGTTCTGAGGAAGGTCCAAGCTGCATTCATCAGCATCACAACAAACACACGCTCTGGCTTGGGTCACATCTTTTGGTGCGTTCCAGTTGTAGTCAGAAGTAGGAATTTCCGAGTTTCAAGTAGGAAACTGCAACTGGAACGTCCCCCAAAGTCAGAATTTCCTACTGGAAACTCGGTGAAACCTCGCCACCTCCGAGCTAACAACAGCTAACAATAGCCTGGTACAACGACATGTTTCTTTCTGACTTCAACTGGAACGCCAATAAGTCAGAGAGGATGTCACTCCCAGTTCCGAGGTTACTGGAACGCAGCATTACGACAGTCGACGCACGTGCTCATGGGTAGTAGAGTCTTAATGTCGCCGGTAATAGATTTTCCTCATAGCACCTTTAAATTTAAAAATACATGTACTGCCATGTCAGCTTTCCTAACCAGGTGCTTAATTGGATGACCAAGAGCAACCCATTCTTAAAAAAAATCTGAAAAATAAAAGGTTAGAATTGACTTGACATCAAGTGGCTATGACCTGGTGCTAGTGTAAAATTTACCATACAGTTTTTGTTTGTTTGTTTGTTTGTTTTTTGGTTCGTAGGCCAGTGTCAAAGCCCATTTTAAGAAAGATTCCGTTTGTTGTGAGCATTGACAATTAGATAGTAATAAGCTAGTAGTATGAAGGGTTAACAACAAATAATTCAAGTCAATTTTAGCGAGTAATCAGTATGTTAAGAGCAATAACAGCTAGCTTAGCTACATTTTAAGAAAAAAAGGTTTAAATGTGAGTAGGCTTATAAAAGCAAACAAATAATTTTAATGGAAATCTCACCTTTTTTACTAATGAGCGAAAACAAGCTAGAAACATTTTAGAACATATTTTATATTTTGTAAAATGCTAAAAACAGTTATCATAGCTCATGTTGTGTGCGTATGAACAGTTAATTTAACTCACATTATGTCAATTTCCTTGTCAAGGAACAAGTCAAACAAATTTTAGATAACTAATCAATTTGGAAGAAATAATGTAAATAACAATTGTCAGGAAAGCTCATTTAGTGAAAGCTACAAAGTAAGCATGTGCTCTGAACGAGTCCAAAGCACATGTTAACTTTGTAGCTTTTACACTTGAGGTATTCTACTTGTATGACAACAGCACTGCCTACATGTTTTTATTATGGCAAGCATTGTCAAGTCAGAGTTTTCAGACTGTCAGCAGGAGCTGCACGTCTTCTGAATCTCCCAATGTGGAAATCTCAAGAAAAGACAGCGCAACTTTTTTTTTGTGTATCTCAGCAAAACAGAATTGTTAAAAAGACAGACATATATACAGACATATATATATATATATATATATATATATATATATATATATATATATATATATATATATATATATATATATATGTATACATGTATTTAGCTTATTTCAGGAGGTGTGTTTGTTCACAGTAGTAGAAAATATCACTAAAAAGATAGACTTCCCTTGGCCAATCCAATTTTTTTTCAATGCAGGTTTCCACGGACAATTATTGGATTAATCAGGTCACTTGTGGATATATTTTTTATGGGTTCTCCTTAGCCTTCATTAGAAGTTTGTTATTGGGAGGGAAATGTATGGAGAAATAGAGCTGTGACTGCAGAGAGACACAGTCACAATGTTTCACACACATACTGTCGGCCTGGCATAACGGCCATAGCATATTAGACAGAGCTAGCACAAACGTTAGCCACATGCCTTCATTGTGAACCTAATGAGTTAAATCAACTAAATTGTTGATTTTTTTAGCAACGGCTGGATAGTTCTGTTTATTAGTTGTACTTTTCTCAGAAAGAAAGCTGATAAAGGTAACATGCTCAGTATGGCCCAGTTCCATTCTGCATCCAGAAACAGCTGACTGTACATTATTCCTGTGCCATTGTTCTACTGTGACATTCAATCAGTTCAGACTTGTTTCTTTGGGCCACAGTAAAGACATTGGCTAAAGCATTCTTTCATTCATTTCTTTCTTTCAACAATGGGTAACAGTATTTAGCTACTGATCCAAACGCGATTGAACACGCTATTTATCATTCATTATAGCTAAACACTGCAAAACACAGGAAGCATGTTAGCTTTAACATTTGCTCAGTACCTCACATACCAACAGGTCATGGTCCCAGTTTGACTCTGAATTCTTATTCCTGGAGGAGCTCTGAGCAAACATTATTCATCCAGAGAGGTAACACAGTGCTATAAGACAAGCCCCTGCTGTAAAGCAACCACAGCGGCTGGTTGGTGTTCTGGAGAAGCAGTGGTAGAAAATGAAAGACATTTTTCATTTCTCCACCTCTCTGTTTGTTCAGTTTGGTCGGTTCCTCTCTCCTGGGAGAAACAGAAGTGAGCATTGAACACATCTGGGACTGGACAGGTCTGGGCTAAATGTGTGTCTGTGTGTGTGTTGGACGGTGGGTTACCTGTCTTACCGTTGGCTGGGTGCTGGAGAGAATCATGACTGTTTTCTTTAGCAGAAGCGTGCCCTGTGCAGGTTTACATTGTAGCCGTGCCATATGCTCTCCCTAGGAAATAGGCTTTATTAATACGCTCAAGAGCACGTCAGACTTAGGTGACTTATGGGCTATATGAGCTTATGTGAAGGTGCATTGTCGGCAACTTTTCACAAATAAAGAAAAAAAGGCAGGGGAAATACGGAGAGGGAAAGTCTCCTGGGGCCTTTGTGGAGCAGGGGACGAGCTGGTTACAGGCCTGATTTGGGGGGAGCGGGCTGTTTTAGCTGAGCCTCGGTGTTCCAGGTGTTGCTTTTTAATTGGCAATTCCGCGAGCAATAAAGCATTTCACTTACTTTCGCTTGTAAAGTGCTTTCATTCCATCTCCAAATGATGTAATTACCCTGCCGTCCCAGGCGAGAGGGCAGCAGAAGAGGCGAGGCACGACTCTCCGCGCTGCTTGCTCTCTCAGCAAGAAGCCTTGTGAAGGGTTTCCTGGAGTATGTTTTCATTTAGGACTCCAAACATCATAAAGTGAGGTTTGCACAATAAACGTACACTTTAATTTCAGTCCAAGCTCCCTCCCCTGCTCAGCATGTGTCTAATATTTATGAAAACACAAATATATAAAAAATGATAGGTTAGCTCTCTTTGATGCTTGAAGGGCGGTGGGGGACGCTCTTTGTACTTGGATACAGATGGGGATGGAATTTGTCTGCACAACATTTATCTTTGCATGCTTTCACAAAGCTGCAGGAGCAGATTTTTGTTATCATCACAGCTTGAAGTTGGCTCTTTCAAAGGAATTATTCAGGGTTTTCATACATTTGGCCACCATTTCTGCTTGTTCACAACTTTACTTTGCAATTCAGTGCCAATGCAAATAAGCCTGAAAGCCTCAGCATATCTCCAACTTAAGGACAGGAGGTATACAATTACAGGAATGCTAATGCAGTCAGCTTACCCGATGAGTGATGTTATCATTGGAATATTTAAGGTAAAGGTGAAGTTTTGAAACTTATTTTCTTGTTTATGTAGTGTCAGACTTCCCAAGAGACATAGAAAGGTCACAGACGAGGCCAAGTGCGTGTTGGCCAAGCGTGTGGAGACGTGTAACACTAACCTGAAGTCATTAGACTAAAACGGATCTGATGATCCACTAGAGGATTGTGAACCCGCAAGAACAAGTTCAGCCTGTCAGCTTGTGGCATGAAGCGACATGTGAAACACAAACTCCATTTGATCAGCGCTGCCCTTGGATCGCCCAAAAACACTGAATTCCACTGAAACACAATATTGCCAAGTATGCTTATTAAAAGAAATTCTGGGCTCTTTGTTTTCTATAAAGTTGCATTTTTTGGATTTGATTCAAAAGTGCAGTCTCTTATTTAAGCTTGCTTTTCTTCCTGTGCCTCTCCAAGCTCTCGACAATAAACGGCATGCAGTTTGTCCACATGATTGTTGTCCTGGGGCCTGCCAGAGATGGAGAGATTTATTGTTGTTACTATTTTTAAATGCTTTGGCATTAATGCCCCACATTCATGCCAATAAAGCTATTCAAATTGTACTGATGGAAAGAGTTACAGAAAACAAAGAGTGACTCTTAGTAATGAACTATTTGATGATACTTACAGGACACTTGGGACTCACAGTGAAATACCTGTTTATGAAAGAAAGATCTTTGAGCTTATGGAAGTGCTGGAGGCCTAATTTAGCATTTATTAAACTGTGGTACCCAAACAAGTCATGTACGGTGTACATTTTAGGACATCCTCAGTCTCAGGAAAACCTCTGTCATTTCTCAGACCGAACAGCCTCAGCAAAAGCTCCCTTAGATAATATGACAAAACGGTGTCAAATTAAACGGCCTCAACCAAAATGACGTCAGATAAAACGGCCTCAAAATGAAAGCCATCAGACAAAACACTGGAAAAACGGACTCAAATAAAAAACAGCGTCAGAGCGTAACAATATCATAATCATCGTAATATCATAAATGTTAAATCGTCTTGAGACGGCATTCAGCTAATAAAACAGCCACTAGCAAACTTCCTGTTTTCAAAATAAAACCATCTTTTGTTATCTCCTTTTAGTCCTTTAATGCTTGGTAAATTGCGCTCTTGTTTTGGAGCCGACCTGAAGGTTTTTCGATGGCATAATGGCGCGCATTACGGAATGTCCGAAATGTCGAAATGAAATTTGTATCCATGTGTTTTATGGCTCAAATGACCACATTTTGGTATTCTACGTGGTGACTTTCTCTCCTGAAATGCTCTTTCAACTTTCAAATGTGACAAAGCAACAGAGATATTTGATAGTCTGGTGTGCTTCTGATTTTTGTTGTTGGGGGTTTGAAGTGCATCGTGGGAAACTTAGTAGTATACTACAGTGTGAACGGTTGGCATCCTAATCATACTTATAGTACATAGTATACAGTATACACACATGAGTATGTAGTATGTAGTCGTTAGCATGCCACAGTCAACGATTTGGTTACGATACGAGTTGATACAACTGTGAAAATTATTTATGCATTAAATCAGTCTTGTTTGCAGCATGTATTTAAACTGATTTTTTTTAACTCATTATGGGCCCTGGTAACCCACACAGGGGTAATAAGAATACAATTCTTAATTGGATTTATTAGGATAGTCTGGGGTGTGGTTGGATTTGTATGACTTACAGCTCCACAAACAAGCAGGACTTGTTGACCTGTTTTTTTTTTTATTATTTCAGTTGGTCCTAACGAATTGTGGAATAAAAATCTCTCACTGTAGCCCCATCCTCTCTAATGTCTAATCAGTCAGAGTGATTAAAAGCACTAGTGCCCTGCAGTTATATTATTTATTTAAAACAGAGTTTTGTGTATTTTTGCTGCCAATTATTTGTCTACTACAGGCAAAATCTTACCAGTCAAATTGAACTATGCAATCCTTGATTGAGGACAGCTCTTGTGAAATGTAGCACATGTTCAGCATGCAGTATATGGAAATGTTTGAAAGATTTCTTTCTAAAAAAAACTCTGCTGCTGCTATCAGTGTGAGCTGATTAAGAAGCTACCAGCTGAGCTCTGGTTGGGCTGCATAGTCATGAAGATTTTGAGCATGATAACACAAGCTTGTATGGAATAGAACGTTATGTATGATCATGCCAGACTTCAAGTGCATTTAAGTGAAGCAATGCCATTATGTTTAAGGGTTACAAAGCAAAGACTTACATGCAGCAACAGAAATAATATCGGGTTGTATGATTTACATTTTGGTGACCATGGTTAAAAAAAGATTTACTCATTTAAATCTCCTTTGCAATTGTGTATACACACACACACACATATATATATATCTATATCTATATATCTATATCTATATCTATATCTATATATGTATATGTATATATATATTCATATATATATATTTATATATATATATACATACACATATATGTATGTATGTATATATGTGTGTGTACACATATATATATATATATATATATATATATAGATATATAGATATATAGATATACATATATATATATATATAGATATATATATGTATGTGTGTATATATATATATATATATATATATATATATATATATATATCTATATATATATATATATATATATATATATATACACATATTTATTGTTTAAGACTAAAAATATGATTGTTATTGGCATACATTTTGAGCAGGTATAAGAAAACTTCAAACTGAATTCAGTTTTCTCTTTACTTTGTACATGATGATTTTCTATTGTCCCCCAAGTAGCCATTCATCTTAGCTGAAATTACCAAACTATGTAAATTAATGTCAGTTTCTCAAGCTTTTTACTAATATTCATTCAGGCAGTTTCATAACTGGTTATTATTTTCAGCCAGTAGAACTCGGAAAAAGTTAAGATGTAAACCATCCATTTTTCACAGCCAATTATTGGAGCTGAGAGGAATAGTTTCCTGCTGCAGAAGCCAGAGTTTTGTTTTGAGTTTAGTGCCTCTCCAGCAGCATTTTCTGACAGTTTTATTTCTTTTTCTTTTCTTTTTTTGCCCTGATCCAACAGCATAAAGGAAATGCATTCTGGTCTAATTTGATTCACAATGCAGATTTACTTGAGGCGTATGTTTCCAGCAGCAAAAGTGATAAATGTTTGAACACAGTGTAATATGATGAAATGATGCCAGATCTCATGTTTTGTTTGCAGTGTTTATGAGCTCCAACTTTTACTTATAGTGAGATGATATGTTTTTAAAGGGAGGGGCCTTTATCCCAGCATGTTGACTTGCAGGCACACAGAAAATAGAGCTAATACCGAGACATATAAGCCATGGACACAGTCCAGTGTTTCATTTTGTTTCACTTTGTCTATGGTACAGTCAATAAGTTGGATGTTGTGTACTCATACACTTTAGTTTTTTGAATCAAATTCTTTACTTCTCCAACTTAGTACCATTTCTTTCAGAAAAGTGGTGTATTAAAATGTTTCACAGCAGTTTGAGTACTTTGTTAAAAATAGAAATGAAATAAATTAAAAGTAGAACTGATCTAAGCTTTGCATCGCTTTGAGCTGCAACAGCAGTAAAATCTTTGACAATGATACTAAGTTTAGCAGTGGGTTTGGAAATATGTGTATGTGTACTTTAATATGTATACATGTGTGCGTTTATGTATATCCATAGAACACAAAATGTGGCTTCAGCTTGCTCCACTTTAGAGTGTCTTGAACTAATGTTTACTGTGAATTGATTCTTTACAAATAAGACTGAAGACTGAATATGGATTTTGATGATTTGGCATTATAAGGTGTGCTTTTCAAAAGCCATAACATACATTTATTTTCTTATTTACTGTATTTAAAAAGAAGTTATCACTGCAGGGTTATCAAAACACGTTGAATGTACATTATTATAGATGAAAACAAGCTGGTTAGATATGTCTCCTTCCAGCTGATGTCCTTTTGCCTGTTGCAGTGGGGGGTTAGCTCGTCTCTTTTGGAGCTTTTTCTGATCTATTTGTTTATGTTTGCTTTTTGCTTGAACAGTCAAGTTCCCTCCTTTGGGATCAGAATGCTTGTTGGCAACTTTGATGAAACCATTTAGCCAAATATCTTGGAATGAATATAACAACACACATGAGTTAGTCAAAGGGAAAACATTCTTTTACTATAAAACCTACCTGGCAACATTTTTGCATATCAGACCTCCCCAGTGCCTGTCAGTATTCCAGCTGCGGCTACATTGCCAAAAAACACAAAAACAAGCTGTTCACTATCACCGCTGTTCCCATGGGAACGGGCCCACAGAGGGTGTGCCCGCTCCGACACTCATCTGCACAAACAGTGTGCAGGCCTACTCCCCAGCATGCAACATAAACCAAGAGAGGCGAAAAAGAGAGAGAGGAGGGGAGCGTGTTTCACAGCCCTCCACCACCACCATCCTCAGCCTCTTTCTCCAAGTGCGGGGGCCCCCATACAGAACCCTGCTATCAGTGTAAGCGATTAGCTGGCCCCGCTCATGAAAAGTGCCACAAGGGGAAAAAGGATCAAGATTCCTGAGATGTTGGGCCTGCAGTGCTCATTCGCACACTTCCTCTTCTTAATAAAGACCACACATTCCCAGCGGCTGGAGCAGCGCCGGGCCGACAGAGCTGCAGTTCAGAGCTGGCTCGCACAGAGGAGAGGGAGGGGACGTAAACAGGAGAGAGTCAGCAAGCACAACAGGAAACAAATAAATGCCAGGCCACTTCAATTAGACACAGTCATTTATGCCAGGCATGAGAGAGGGGAGGTCCCGTCGACAAAGCCTTCGGTGGTGGTATCATTTGGAGTTGTTGGCCATTGAAATGTCAAAAAAATGCTGTTTTCCTTTTTCTTTACCGAAGTGAAAATCACCTTTGGGTCAGGGAGAGGAGCTAAAGGGGGGGAAGAACAAAGGTGGTGATGATTAGGGAAGGAGACATCTGTGACAAGCTGTTACTGTTGCAATGTGGTCGACAGTAACAGAGTAGACCAGATTTGGATATTTCTCAGTTCATGATAAAAACTGCCATATCAAAACAGCCTTTTGAGATTTATATGTTATAAATCTTATACTTATACTATGTTTACATGTCTCTTCTATGTGATCGAGGAGATTAGACACGAGACAGTTCTGATGCAAGTTGTCCACAGCATCAGAACTACACCTTTACCACCTCCTTACAACTCCAGTAGTTCCCGAAAACGATTCCCAGACCCCTAAACAGGCCAACCAGTGTGATGTCCTCCCACTGTTATGATGGTAATTGAACAGTTATACTCCAAAACTGTCGCCTAAGACAGAGGAGGTGTGCATGATTAAATTTACCCTAACTCCCCAAGTACACTATCAAGAAATGTTTTAATGGATTCTGAAACCTGAGAATTGGAGCTTTCCATCTGCACATTAAGAAACATGTTTCCCTGCCCAATGATAATTGTGCTCTGCTGTCCACAATGTATGCCAGGTAAGAAGTAAAAAAAATAATAAAATTTAAATATAGCACAGAAAAGCAACAAGAAAATACTATACGACTATAAACATAAATAATCTTCATGTTTATACTATGTTTAAAAATGACATTATCAGTATATTCTGTCTAAATATTATATAAATATATTGTAAATATAAGCATAAGATTGATTCTGGACTTTTTACTTGATGTTCTTTTGCTTTATTTTTTTTTTAGTTTTGCAATTTCACGCTGTTTAAGCATTTATGACATAATGACAAATACTTACCAGAATTGGTTACCATTATTCCTCAAGAAAAAAGCTTGAAAAAAATCCTCAAAGGACATTTACTGACACATGTATTGACAAAAAAGCCCATGCAGCCTGTTATTATTACATTATTAAAAGGGTTAAGCACATGGGTTGGGGGTGGCAAGCCCAGTGCAAGGAAGATAATTCAGAATTAAGTTGACAAAATGGCGCCATGCAGCAATGACCAATAAACGGATTGTTGAATGGTTAGCTTGTCAGAGTGGACTGGGCCCATGTAAGGCTGTCAGCCATAAAGAGGTCATATTTGCCTTATTTTTGATTACTAATCAGGCACATTCACAATCACAAACATTCAAAACTGTATAGTTTGCACATTTGCAAGAATACAAACTGCAAACTGTATTAAGAACTCCTGATTGTCCTGTATTCTCTCTCTGAGTGCTGCTCACTGCCATGTTGTCAACAGCTCTACTTTCATTCCATGATCCGCAGTGAGTTTGATACCATTGCCCAATGTGCCACAGCTATTGATTAACAATGGGTTAATATCACAGACTTTGTGGAGTGCGGGAGATCTGTTTAACACACTTAAAGACATATAAAAAAGTATGATATAATGTCTTCAAGGTAGAACAGGAGCTCTGACAGAGCCTCTCAGGCAGACTGAGAATACAGGTATTGTAAACATGTTCTGGAACAGTGATTTTGAAACTGTTTCTAACAAAGGGGCTGTTGAAATCGGGCCAAAACCCCATTGCAGACAAAACCGATATCAAGAAAATTATCCTCATTTATCACAAAACAGTATGTAACATTACGTAATTACTCCACCTGTTTTTGCTATTGCCTTCTAAAATTTGACATGTCAGCTGTATTATTTATGAAATCTTTCCTTGCAGAAGTGTTCTTTGTTTTCTCACTTTGTTAAATTTAATTGATTCAGAAACACTTCAGCCTGAGAAGTTTTAGTTCCAAAAAAAGATTACACTTATAGTTCAGAGAGACCAAACGGGAATAATTTCCTCCCCCATTAATTCTGTTAACTGCAAAAGCCAATGTTTCCTTTGCAGTTTTGTGATGTTTGGTGATTGTACACAATCCAAATGCACACCTTGACACCAGCGTGCCCTGCAACACCATTTGAGAACCTCATCTAAATTGAATATGACCCTGAGTCGAGCAAAATATGAGTTTTTTGATTCCCAACTCCCTTGTGTCTTCTCCTGATCCATGAACCATTGTTTTTCCATTTTAACACTTGGCAGATTCAGTAGGGCAGTCAACTGCAGACATGAGGGAGCCCCTGTAGACTAAACCAATCACAAATGTTTTTGTGACACTTCAGGACCGTGAGTGGAGTTGTATTCAATGTCCTAAAAACAGCTACATTTTCTCCTTACAATGAAGATGGTCACATAAATACAGTTTGTATTATAAAACAATCAATTAGAAGTTGGGATGTTTTTTGTTCTTTGGTTTTTAACAGAATGTGAATTATATGTGAAGTGGCATAGGCCATGGTGACATTTATGCTGATTTGTTCAGAAAGTGCAGCTTGTTGTCTGAATTTCCTGCTGTACATGCTAATTAAATTAAAGTCATTGAAGATGTGTATTTTTGGAAAACTCTTGCACTGTTGAGATAAAAAAAAAGCAGTCATGGTGCTCATGTATGGACAAAAGACAAGGTCTGGTAACAAGACTCGTATCACTTCAAGAGGTGCGTCATTGTTGCTGACTGGACTGTTTGGGACACTACCATTGGCTGCTACTTAGCTGTGTTGTTCATTCCACAAAAGCATGATCCTTACAACTTGTACCTCATTGTAAAGATGACTACTCAGGCTTTCCAACAATATAGAACACAATACCAATTTGTGTTATTAAACAGGAGAAGCAATCAGCTAAAAAAATGTTTGCAGACCTTTTATGAGCAGTTTAAGTTGCTGCCACAAGCAACATCCCAGTAATTAAACCCCCACCAACATTTTGGATGAGAACCAGTGTTATGGTTTAAGGAGTGACTGTGTTAACTGAAAACCTGTGGCTGCCTCTGTATTCATTAAGTGTGGTTACAACAGATGTTAAAACCAACATGAGTGTTTATGAATGCATTTAATTGTAGATTTGATGTAGCTCATTAGACATCTCAATTGAAATTAAAATAAGAATTAGCAAAGAGTATATGGTAACACCAGACAACATGGTTACAAGTTTAACAGTAACACCAGGGAGACTTTGAGTTGAATTAAATATGATTATTAAACGGCTTTTGCACAGAAATTGTGAAGGCATTGTTGCACACCATTGCATGCTTTTGACAGCAGTGCATTTAGCAAATGGAGAGTTTTTGAAAACTTCATATATGAGCTGTAGATGGATTTTTAAAATGTAAAAGTATCAATCTTACCAAGCTCCCACCTACAACAGTTTTTGAGTGGCCCATAATGGCACAGAGTAATCTGTATCATATAGAGAAGGAAGAGGTGAGGGCTACAAGTGAGGCTAAGAATGTTTTCACTCCACTTTTGACATGTTTTGACAATAATTAATTTTATGAAGATGTACATTTTGAAGCACATTAGCACCCACCTGCTACATTATCTGATTGACCTGTGATTGACGGGGCAATCGTCCAATCACCTGCCAGGTAGGCTTTTGAAGGGTTCTGCCCATCTCCAAACACTGTTTTTTGTTCTTTTCCAGATGGACTAAGTTTATTGAATGGTCCATCTGGCGTGTTGGTATAAGAATATCCCTCTGCTTTCTCAAATATTTTACATTTTAGATGATATTCATCTTCAATATGGTCATTTAAATGCTTGTTTTTGTGGCAGGCAGAGAAGTTCCCTCCCTTTTAAATCAGGTTAGTGCAGTGAATTGTCTGAACATTTTCTTCTGCTCTTTGAAGGAAAGGATGGTTCAGTATATCCTGTGGTGAAGATAATGAATAATTAAGTGAGAATATTTTCCTTGTTGTTGAATGAATGAATATATAATACCTTTACTTCAAACATATAACAAAACGCAAAACTGGAAAATGTAAAAAAAAAAAAAAAAAATCATAAAAATTAGCACTTGAATAAATGTTACATGTCTGGAAAAGGGTGAGAAGAAGTCAAGATTTATTTAATCCCATCCCCCTCCATCAATTAACAACCAATTATTTACCTTCCAAGTCTAGATACACAGTTTTTAAGTGTAATTTTATCCGCCTGAAAAAGACAGACTTCACACTTCAAGTATATATAACTTGTTCTATAAAATGTATCAAAGTGACTATATTTAGTACATACACACAAAATTATATGCATAAACATACACACATGCCTTTCCACATCTATGCATATACTGTTTAGAGAAATTAAACAGCTCTTCTAATGGCTGACACTTGAGCACTAGCAGATATTTCCTTCATGAAGAGTCTTCCTCACTGAGAGGAGGTTGTGTTCCTGTCACAAATGTAAGGCTAGTCCTGAGTATGAATCAGCACCATCTCCTCACACCTCCACTGCAGCACCACAGGTGGTAGAAACACCCTGTAATTAGCTTACATTGCACCTGCAATAATTTGCATTGCTTTATGGAAACACATGCAAATGCGGCACACAGCAGGTGTGACAGTGACACTTGTTTATTTGCATATCATCCAGCAAATCCAAAAACAGCTATGGGGTCAGAAGTTCACAAACTTAAACTGTTTTTGATCTTCTGAGGCTTTATATTTGAGTACTTCAGAAATAAATGGTTGCTTTGTAGGTGTTTTTAATCTGTGGACCTTCAACTACAAAGAAGCATAGTTAAGTATGTGAAGAAGCAGGGACGTCAAATGATTAAAGGATTAAAAAGTGAAGGAAAACACATTTTTACAACCTTTTTGAAGTGTGCCTACATTAACGTTTACTCTTTACTTTAAACCAACACTATGTAGCTTTTCAAACATAATATAGTCCTTCGATATTCACTGTGATGGTCCACCACTTTACATTAAGTTGAATGACACCTCTGTCGTGTTGTGAAGTGGTCTGTATCGCTTTCACTGGCACTATGTAACTTCGGGGTGGATGGTGGGAACCCTGCCACACTAAAAACTACAAGTTTGGACTGCTTTACGGCATAGGCTACGTCACTTCCCCCGATTCCCGATTTGTTTAAAACACGGAAGTGTCGGCGAAAGCCAAACGCAGAGCTGTAGTCATGGCGGAGGCAGCAAAGAACGCAAGAAAAAGAAAAGTTTATTTTGAGGATACAAAACAAAGAAAGCCAGAGAAAAACAAGCTGAATGCTCGGACCAGAATAGACATCGGTTCGGTGTTCACTCGCTGGCGTGAAATGAAAGACAAGGAGGGATGTCCTGACGATGCCGACTTGGCCCTGTTATTGCTGGACTTGTAAGTACTTGTTGATTGTTTACCATCCGTTTACAGTATTCTTGAGAACGTACCAGTATGTAGTTTTGTTTAGACCTATTTCAAGTGTGTGATATCGCCAGCTCGTGGTTGTCTTTACTTTTATTCACTTTATCGCTTCAACAGGACGGGGGCGACTTCACGGTAATAAAACCAAGTTGAACTTAGCGATTTTCAACATCGTCATTTAGTCAAAAATAAATAAATTACCTCGTCACTATCCATCCTGCAAACAGCCACTGAAGACAGAAGAATACTTTTGAGCGAAGTCCTGGTTTCTGTGATTCACCTACGAAATAAATGCACTCGACCGGCAGATCTGTACCTTTACGGCAGTATGCGCGCGCTAGGGCTCATGGGTAGTTGAGTTCTCGTTCCGGTCAAGCGGGGATCTTCCGTAGTGCTGCTTTAATTTGTTGCTGATAACGAAAATTTAATGGATGAACTAAGACGTAGATGGTGTAACTTACTACACACCTAACATCCACAACCATTTCTTGTCTTTAGCTTAACAAAAGAAAAACATAATTCTAGAAAAAATCAGTGTGATATACTCAGAAAATTTTCTGAATTTTCATTCACATATGAACCTTACCTGGGTAAATTTAGGATGTTTTAAGGCTTTTCTTGTAAATTCAGGTCTCCATACATCATCCCTTTATTTTTAATGGTGGCCCGATCCCCCAAAATTAATTCTAAGAAATGTGAAAAACTCTATCTTTTCCCGGGCAGAAAATATGAAGAGCTCTTTTCCAAAACGCTATAAATCCATTTTCATTTAGAAAGTATTTACATTATTTACCCAGACCCACTATGGGTTGGCTGGGGAACTGAACTTTGAAATACAGCTTAAACAGGGATATATAGCTTTCTGGCACTAAATATTGATAGGGCAGGTCATACAATCGGTACACAAAAGAATAGCACTGAGTAATATATATATTTTTTAATTTTGGCTTTTATAGCATTTTGGAAAGGAACTCTTTATATGTTCTTATCACTGTTTTCCCCTTTTCCTTCTTATTTATGCATCTTTTTTCACCTTTCTCGATTTTAATTCACTTGCATTGTGTCTGTGTGATGCCTTGTAACACTGTGGGTGCTTTGCAATAAAGTTTAATTCATTTAAAATTCTCATGATGGTGTCACCTTCTCTTGCCTTACTTCATTGTCAGTCAGATCTATGATCCAATACTCCAAAAATGTGTAAACAGCTGATATTTGACAAAGAAAAGGTTTTCTCACAGAGGAAAAACACCCCGGTCTCTAAGTGAGCAATAAATCTAGCTCTTAGGAGAGGCTGTGAGTGTGAGTGTGCATTTTAGCTTGCCAGGGATGATACTGGGCTCATAACTTTGAGACTTTTATGTTACTCTGTCTTCAATTTTTAGTGTTATAACTTTTACTTAGTCATTTCAGTCTTTTTGATCTTTTGTCTATTTATAAGGCCTGCATAAAATATTTTCATAAAGTTACTGCTAAAAGCCAGACTGAAATGATATAACTATGTTTTAATTGTGTAATGTTATGGACACAAATTTATCACTGAACTGATTGCTTTCGCGGACACTTATCTGCGATATTTGATAATACAGTTGCAGCTAATACAGTTAAAACAAATGACACACAGAGCATCACGGTGACAGGCAGCATATTTTTAAAATGATAGTTTTAAGATGCCATGTTTCTAAAATACTCAAGCTGAAAACAATGGTGGCCAAATGCAGCCATTTGCAATTGTAACATTCACTACACTCTGCTTGATATCATCCATTAAGCTCATGTTAGCTTGCTAACTAAAATGTTTTCGCCTGTTCTGTCCACATTGCACTGCTTTTTTTACTTCTCTTGTTTGGTTCTTTTCTGATGAAGTAAACCGGCGCTTGATTAGTGTGGACTAAACACCTATGTCCAGTGTGTTTGTTTGAGCTTACATGCAATCCTAAAAGAAGAAGGAAAAAAAATGCTATCCAGGAAAGCAAATCAGCGTTAGGTTTGGACATGGTTTGCATATACAGTGCATTTGTCAGCTTCTACACCATCTAAAACCAATCAGTCAATTCATCAATACATAAAAACTTCTGCTAACAAGTGAACTAGACTTTGTTTGGTCTGGACCACACACGCATTACCAGTGTGGCAGTAGCCTTGGTAACAATGCTTTTCATTGTTGGAACATCTTAAAAGTCAGTTCAGGAGTTTTTTAGTATTCATAAAGAACTTCAATTTCAGCAAACAGATTTGGCAATATTTTAGGAAAAGTTGGAATCCTGATGTAAAAGTGTACATTTGGTGTAACAGACTGTAACAACAGATTGTACTTATTCATTCATTCTATGTTGTAAGAAACATTCTCTTTCGAGTTTATCCATGAACTTGTGACGGTTAAACCCTCTGGCTGGGGGGAACAAGTGGCTCCCCAGTAACTTCAGATGCCTGATATTTACCTTCAACATTTTGTGAACTGAAAGACTTTTTAATTTATTCACCAAACTCTACCAACACATGTGGAAAAACATTCAAGTATCACTAAAAAAGATAAGCTCTTTAGCATTAAGTTGGGTCACAAAAAGCAGCAGTGATCATTAATCACCTAAGTTTTATTGGTTCAGAATTTCCCTGAATGTGGTTAACTTCTTGTGGGACTTCACTGTAAGTGAAATATCTGACCCAATACTCCAAAAATGTGTAAACAGCAGCTCCACAGAAGACAAAGAAAAGATTTTCTCCTTGAGGAAAACACCCTGGTCTCTGAGTGAGCAATAAATCTAGCACTTAGGGGCTGCCGTGTGTGTGTGTGTATCTGAGCTTGTAAATGTACTCAGTGTCTCCAAGTCCATCGCCTCCAGAGCTGTCAAAGGTAGCCCGGCCCCGCCACTTCCGTCACCCATGACCCCTGTAACTCCTGTTTTGTTCTCGGCTCTCCAGGCCCCTCAGATATCCCTCTTCAGGAACACCCCCCTCAGATGACGGACACCCCTGTCTTCTCTGTTCCTACACACCAGCCCGGTAGCCCTTTGACCTCCCCAGCACCTCTGCCTCTCTGTGTGGCTTGCCCTCACATTCCAGTAAAAGGGCTGAAACCTGAGCCCCTGGTGAGCTCATCGTCGGGCCGCAGAATCAAGAGTTAAATGATACCAAAAAACACAGAGGGAAGAGAAAACGGAGAGAGAGAAAGAGAGGAGGGGGGGAAAGGAGGCAGCCGCTGGTGCAGGACAGGTCTGGAACTGGTTCTGTGCGTCTGCTTGCCGGGGCTCTTCGGGGGTTAAGTTACAGCAGAGAAAGCGAGGAGGAAGAGGAAGAAGAAACTGCTGGCGTCTTTGAATCCTCTCGTCTTTTGTCTGTCTCGTTCCGTGCCCTATTGCCGACTCGCGGCGGCCCTGACTGACTGGTGCCTGCAGTTTCCTCTTGACACACTCCAGCACGCCGGCCGCCCTCCATCCGCGCCTTTAAAGTTAACGAGCCCCCTCGGTCTCCTTCTCGTGTCTGCAAGTCGAGCAGGGATGTCAGAGCAGCACTGTGAGGTCGCCGTGTGCACTCTCTGTTCCTCTGTTCTTCCCTGACCCTGCAATGACCAGCAAGTGTCAGAAGACGGTAAGTGTACCTCTTCAAATTGACAAGTGGTTTTGGCCCACGGAGTTCATTTGGTTGTGGACTTCTTGCTTTAGGTTTAGCTTTGTTCAGACATTTTTTGCTGGATTTTTAGTTCTACATTTTCTGTGGTGATGCTCCAGTATCACATGCCTAGTTAAAGGTTTTGTTTTTTTCCATTGTCACTTCTCTTTTCGTGAGATATTGTATCCCCCTGTAAGACTCAACCTTGACATCTTCTGGGTTTTTTAATGAGTTTTTGAAAGGGATGGATATTGAGATCTGTCACTGATGCCATACCTATTGAAGCAAATCATAACACAAATTTCTCCAGTCCTTTTGGGTAGCTTTAAGGATGACAAACCCTTGTCCAATGTTGCCCTAAAGCTAATGAACCAAACATTACAGAGGATAGAATTCTTTTATCAGAAGGTTTGCACAAGAATAAACAGGATAAATTATGTTCTTGATGAAAAGAAGTGGTTTGGGAACTGATCAGGCAATGGAAATTATTTAGGGCAGAGTTAAGATCAGCTCTTACAGATTACTAGTGGTTGAAATGCACACCATCAGCAACATGTTTGAGGTATTTTCCTCTGCGTTCAGAGTGGTGCAGTGGTTAAATTAGGTACTGTGTCAACTGGTGACTTCCAATACCGCATTCCCAATGTTGACATATTTTATGGATCATTCTTGATAAATGATTTCATTCCGCTTGTTATGCAGGGTTATGCATCATACATGATGCACTCAATGAGAATCTAGAAAACAGAAGACTTGCTTATTTTTTACCAACCTGACACGCCAGATCAGCATATTTCACTAGTTCATCTAGGAGAGACTGTCAAGAGAGTTTGGGAATGGGCAGAACCTTTCAAAAGCATATCTGCAAGGTGACTGTACAACCGTTCAATAGGATGAGGACAAATTGGTAATCTGGGTGTCCATGGGTTAGTTGATATCCTAAACAATTATTTTAGTCCCTTTGTCTGAATGGATACATCTCTGGATGTATGTGTGTATATATGTGTATATTAGGATGTATATTTTTGTATCAATACAATAGGACAGGGTAAAGCCATAACCTTCATTTTAAAGTGCCTTGAGGTAGCACTTGTTTTGAATTGGCACTGCACAAATAAAGATGGAACAATTGATTAGGGGGCAATCAGGCAATGCAGTGGTTGCATTGGGTGCCATATATAACCATATATAAATCAAAACTCTCAGTGTTAGTCATTAGAGCAACAGAAATCTACATTTTATTTACTTTTGCCCATTTTCTGTTGCCATACATGCTAAATGTGTTATTTTTTCTATTAAGCTCCAAAGCTGTTAGGAGACAGCATAGATTATTACTGATAACCACTAATTTATTCATAATTTGGCCTTTCTATACATCTATTTGAGTGACAGGACAGTGAACAGAGATAGAGATCTAAAAAACATTAAGTATAAGAGGCACAAGTCAGATTTGTAACAAGTCATCCCCCTGAGAACTACAGTCTGCATGCATAACCCCAAGGCCACTTACATTAAGTTACATCAGGGGAGGGCCCATGTGCCAGGCCTTTTAGGGGCCTAGACATTTCTGGTTGTATGTTTGGATCTGCAGACTGGCTTCCAAAGTGTTCTAGACCCCTGTGATTACCAAATGGCTGATGTTACTGTAGATTTGTCCAATTCTTTCTTCGTCTATGATCAGCTAAGGCTCGTAATGCCATAGCTTTTATTTCAGGTAAATTCTTGCTGCGTGTCGGTCACATCACTCCGCTGTCAAAGCCCTGCCGGCCAAAAACTCGACAGAGAAGTGCCTCAAGTCTTTGTAGAGCTGACCAAGGAAAAAGGATTGAGAGTTTTGTAAGAGCTTAATGAGTCCCTCCAAAGTAATGCCAACCCAAGGCTTTAATTGAAAAAGAACTTGGAAGTATTTTGTTTACCTTGATTGTGGCTCACTCTACAGGTGTTGATGTACATGTCTGATATACCAGGGTAAACTGCCTTTATTTCCTACCTGGTTGTCTATTTTTGCCAAAAGATTTGCATGGCTAGATATGTAATATATAACCTTGATTAAAACAGGAAGTGACTACTCTGATAAAGATTAGCATAGATGCTAACAGCTTTAATAGGGATTTTATCAGATCTATCTATCTATCTATCTATCTATCTATCTATCTATCTATCTATCTATCTATCTATCTATCTATCTATCTATCTATCTCTGAAAAAATTATCTTTAAAAAAATTGGATTGTATTGTTCTTTTTTTTCCTATTTACAATTTTATTGACTTTATAACAGATATGACATGCAGTGAGTTAATGATATTCAATGAAATTGACATCATAGTTACATAATTACATAAAAAAGATGTAAAATTACTTATATGCATTAGACCCATGTTGGTATTATAAGTTCATATTCCATGCAGCATCAGAATTATTGCCAAATCATTTTGAATAACCAACCTTTCCACAGGTAGTCTTATTTTTTAAATAAAGCATGTAATTTCATGATATTTTTTTTAAAAGATTCAGTTAAACAGCTTAATTAACTTTTTCATGTGAATGCAAAACACTTCTGTAAATAACTTTGTTCAGAGTCACTGATGATTGTGAAGTTTTACCCGAGTAGGATTAAAAAGTGTTAAAGAGTCTCTGTGTCAGAAAAAAAAACAATCTCTTCCAAAGCCTTTCTCTGAATGATGCATTTAAGAATCATTGTGATTCATGTCTCACGTTGTGATAAGAACCATTAAGATGCTTGATCACTGCAAACATAATTAAACCAATCAGTGTTTCTCACAAGCTGAGTCTGGAGGATTGATGCTTAAAGTTAGAAAAAAAGCCTTTTTCAGCTGGAAGCAAAGATCAACTTTTAAAAGTTTTAAGCGTGCCATTAAGTGAAACCTTGGGTCCATGCATTATTCATGGCTTCTGTGTTTCTTTCTAGTTCAGTGCCTGTTGTCGCCGTGTGTCTCTCTCTGACCCCGTGCACCCGCTCTGTCAACCTTTGGGGTGACGAATCCTGCAAAAGCAAAGTTTAAACACGTTAATGATTTTAATGGGTGGCCCTCAGGAGACTCAAAGGAAAAGGTTGGGTACACATTATTAAAAAAATTATAATAGAGTGTGTTCACATTTTCTCTGAGGTGCTTTATAAATTCAGAACAGTAAAAAGGCCAAGGTGCCGTCAGATATCGGCCTCCTGCTCTGATTTCCAGGCAGAAAGCAATTTAAAATAATTGTGCATATTTCCAGCGATAACTTTAAAAGTCTCTGAAGTGAAACAGTTACAATTATTGCTAACATCTTTTGCAATGTTCTCATTATTTAAATGGGATTAAAGTGCTCCTAAGCTCATGGCAGGTAAACAGTGTGTTTCTGGGGAAATAATGACATCTCTATGATCAAAAGATTTTATTTTTAATGCCAGGGAACGCTGCCCTCCATGCACTTCATTTACAAAGCTGTTTTATTCTCAGGTTACTTAATGCTCTGCCAGCATGCCAAATCCCCACACCATGGCTGCCAATATGTGATTAATGAGCAAACATTACATTCAATAGAGTTCGACAGCACAACCGCACCAGGACATCAACTCCAACATTTAATCACAGTGTTAAGGATTTTACAGTAATACCCACGTGTTTTACATTCGTACGCCAGATTGTCAGAGCTGCACTCAGATGAAAGTGAACACTAGTGGATCCAAAACAGCTTTAACATGCTCCAAGAGCCAGTAACAGAAACTTAAATCATCATATAGATATCACATTTATAGTTTGATAAGTTTTCTAGCTTTTTCATGCACTATCCTTTCGTGATTTAAAGATTAAATACATCTATCTGACGGCTTAGACTTGTCACAAAGTTTTATATATTATTTTTGGCTGTACTCATTACAGAGAAATGTTGGACATCAGGTGACAAATGGATATTTGTACCTTTGTGCTTTGGAGAAAATTGTATAAGAAAGTTTTGTGCCAACAAAGCTTTTGAAAGAATTAAACTGAGCTTGATAAAGGGTGATGCAGCTCATTTTTGGGCAGTGGTGATGGATGAGTCGAGCAAACTGAGGACTTTCAGCCAGGAGCACAGAGGTCAACAGCCATGTGACACCAAAAGTAAAGTGTTGTAAAGTAAAGTGATGTAACCCAAGTAATTCTTGAAACACCTGTAGTTGCTTTAGAGTCAACAACTGTTTTTCTCCAGGTCTACTTCTTTTCATATGTGCATATAAATATTACATTCCATTTACTCAACCATCTTTGCTTTAAATTGAAAATACCAACTGGCTGGTCTGTATCGTTGGTCCTCAATTACATTTTTGTCATGCCTGCCTTCGAGATTAATATTTTTTCCAGCCCCGTTTCCACCCATCAATTATAAAATCCTGTGGAAAGTCGAGACATCAAAGCGTATCAATCCCTTTTTCCCTTTTAAAAATTGTAACTTAACTAAGAAGTCAAAGTAAGGTGTACACCATTTTAATTTCCACACGAGTTAGGATTTCTTCTCTTATGCTATTGTGTCTTAAAAAGACTCTAAAACAGAAAGGTGCCAGCTAAAATATTTCTAATATTTTCAAGTTATGGTATTTAAAAGGTCTACAACAAAAGTTATTTACAAAGAGGAAAAATGCCTTAAAAGTTGGAGTAAAGGACTGTTTATTTGTACTTTAAAAAAAGACTTAATATTTAAATGTGAAGTGAGAAATGTTTTAGACATGAGGCTCTCCATTGTTTTAATTGTGTAAATGTCCTGTTCTGGTACAAACTGTAAAACAAAAAGAAAAGAAAAATCAAGTGCACAAAAAGATAAACCTGATCACCCTGACACTGCCCACTTTGATTTTTATAGAAATCCCACTTTGACCTGTCAGTTAGCCAATCACAATGTGGACTTTGGATTGGCTAACTGACAGGTCAATCAAAATCTCAGGGTGCTTGGGCTACGTTTACACGGACCCTCTCTGACTTTATAATGCAAAGATTTTTCCTTTGCGTATTCAAAGTCGATCTGCGTTCATACGGAGGCGCTGGAGATGAATGAAACCGCTGTAGTGTGCATGTCGGTTCATTAGATGGCGATGTAGGTTTGCAGAGAGGCAGTGCTGCTACGAAACACGTACGAAGAAGAAAAACTTTTCACAAACAATGGCAAGTGGATGTACAGAGACGCAGGAGTTTTTTTCTGAATAACAAATCAGGGAACAAATCTGTCTGGATAGTTTTGTCTGGATAAAGAAGGACGTGCACGGTGAGCAGCACACGTTACTTGGTAGACGGCCGAAGCTGTTGTTGTTTCTGGTATGCACGTGCAGCCTTCATGCGCATGCGGTGACATCAGTGTTTTACTCTGAAATGCTCTGATATGGGTTTACACGGTGCTACATGGAGAGTGTATTAAAAACTCTCCACTCTGGAGCCTGGTTTCAAAAGTTTGTGGATTTAAGCACTCCAGGTACTGTTCCAATGTAAACAGGAGGCCGAACGCAATGAAAACTTATCGGATTTGACCGTTTTAGGCCTCATGTAAACGGCCTCCGAGGCTCAGGCCCTTATTGGCCCATTCCCAGACAAGTCCACGGGGTCGTGCTGTCATGGGTTTTGTTGGTTTTGTTTTTAAGTGTTTTTTGACCTCCTGTTCTTGACATGTTTCCTCTCGTTCCATCACGTTCATGTTCAGTGTTTCATGTTCAGCTGTCGTTACCCTGACTGTGTCCCCCTTTGTGACTGTCAGATGCACAGAGACTTTAACACAGGTGAGATAGAAGAGGCACAGGTGAGACAGTCACTTAGGGGGACACAATCAGAGTCACAAGTGCTGAACATGAAACACAAAGGGTCCGCCCCAGTTGTACCCATTCATATCTAGCGAGGGGGTGTCCCAATTCTCTGTCGGGCAAAGGGGATGGGCTAAGACCATGGACTACACAGCCCTTAAACAAAGACAGACAGGGGCTGTGTCCGAAATGGCATACTAACTAGGCTACTACATACTCATGTGTATATACTGTATACTACATACTATAAGTATGATTAGAATGCCAACCGTTCACACTGTAGTTTACTACTAAGTTTCCCATCATGCATTTCAAACCATTTTAGGCGAGAAAGTCACCACGTAGAATTCCAAAATGTGGTCATTTGAGCCATAAAACGCATGGACACAAATTGTATTTTGGCATTTCGGACATTCCGTTTTGCGCGCCATTATGCTTTCGAAGCGGTTAGCGGCTTGTGATGCATTATGAGGCGTTTGAGTGATAGTAGTATGCCCACCTCGCATACTTGACATTTTTTTCTATATAGTATACATCCGGGTATTTCTCGCACGTTCAATCTTTTAATACTATCTAATGTGAACGCACTACATACTCATTTTGATGTCACACTTAGTATGAGTAGTATGTTAGTATGCCATTTCGGACACAGCCCGGGACCTCACTTGAAAGGGAAATTGAGAATTTCCCATAATACACCACGCCTGCTGACGAGAGGGCGGAGTGGAGACTGAAGGAAGCGCACAATAAAAAGTAATTACTAAACCATTAAGTAAATATTAGTCATGTTTTTAACTTTTGGTTGTATTTTAAAATTTCTCTTTATAGCCGGCTAGCTGTAGCTACGACTATTGTCGAATCTGCCTACGACACAGCCCGGGAGTGGCTCTGCGTGATGATGTAGCGGGAACCGAGTGGTGTCTTGTTTCTCAGAAGCGAGTTTTCCCCCCTTCCTCATTGGCCCTCAAAACAGAGGGCTACGGGGAAGGGGTACAATGAAGGGGAAGAACTACGGGGTAGAATTGGGATTCACCCTGATCAGAGAGAGAATGAAATAAAGCTTGAACACAAGAAACATGTTTAACATTTAAAACATGCAAAATAAAACAAAACTACTGAAACTGTGACATCTGCGGCACTATTTGAGAAGCACTAGGCTGTATGAACCTGTGGTACAAAGAGATCGTCATTCATTTAGACAAGGAACGGGCAACTTTGATTGATGAGAGGGTCACATTAATCATGTTTTTCCTCGCTGAGGCCCAAAATGTTACAAATGTCAGAAACTCTTGATGGGCCAAAAAATATATCAACAGAATTACCAAATTTTATTCTGTCATTAACATTGATTATTCAAACATTCATTATTTTGAATACAAATACAAGTAATGCTGCATGACTGAATGAGCTTGACTTTCCATGTTTAACCCAGCATAGTTTTGTGGCTTGTTAAAACTCGCAATTAAGCAAAATAACTGTACATGCAAACAGCAGATTGTACCTTTGTGGTAGCCTGAGCTCATTCTCCTTAGAAGTGCAGGGCTGCTTAAAGAGACTGTGAGGAGTTTCTAAGTAATTACAAAAAAGTCTCACTTTTAGATAAATGCCTGATTGAAATACACACTTTAAGATGATATTTATAGCATCAAAATAGGTTATCTATAAATGCTATTCCTTAGCCTTCCAGTCAGTCTAACAGGGCTGGACTGGCTGGATACTCAACTTCGGGAACAAGACAATTAAAACTATAGCAAATTTATATCATTTTATTATTTATATTACACGTCTTAGAGCACCGGGCTGTAAGCAGAGATATATAGCCGGCTACAACTACGATAATAAGTTTTCCAAAAAAATTGCTTGTCACACATCAAAAACTACCGCTACGTAACTAGAAAGAGATACATTACCTCGTCACTTTGCATCCTGTAAGTTGTTGAAAAAAGAAGTTGTAAAGCAATGCAGAGTTCTGAGGAAGGTCCGAGCTGCATATCAACAAACAAACACACGCTTTGGATTGCAGATGTCTTTTGGTGCGTTCCAGTTGTAGTCAGAAGTAGGAATTTGAGTTCCAAGTAGGAAACTTAACTGGAACGTCCCCTGAAGTCTGAATTTCCTACTGGGAACTTGGTGAAACCTCACCACCCCCGAGTTGACAATCGAAGATGGATGCCCCCAGTGTGAACAGTTATTTAGTTCCTTCAATAATACATTTATTTGCACTTCTGACTGGGGTGTGTCACTCTAAAACAGCTGTATACATAGTATTGTTAGATTTAGTATTGTTAGATGCTGCCATAGTGATAATCACATTCTTCATGCAACAACGCAGGGTGTGCTAACAACAGCTAACAATAGCCTGGTAGATCGGCATGTTTTTTTTCTGACTTCAACTGGAACGCTGATAAGTCGGAGATGATGTGGCTCCCATTTCCGAGGTTACTGGAACGCAGCGTTACGACAGTCGGCGCATGTGCTCATGGGTAGCAGAGTCTTTATTTCGCCGGTAATAGATTCTCCTCATAGCACCTTTAAAGTCCTTTGGCCACCTCACTGACTCTTTTCAAGTACCTTGTAAAAATGACATAAAAATACAAAAATAACGCTTTAACTGGAAAAGCACTCGGAGATCGAAGACCTCCGCCAGCACCACAGTCCTCACCCATATTGTGATTTTCACCATAAATATTAGTCCTATGTTTATTTCATCTAAATATTTCGATTCCTTGATCATGAAAACATACCATTAGCAACTGGACTCATTATGATATCTATTTTAGTTCAGTAGTTATTCACAAAAATCACATTTTTCGTCATGGCGACCAGACGCTGATCTCGATCAACACCAAAATCGAATCAGTTCTTCCTTTTCCCATGCTGAACATTTCCTGAAAATTTCATCAAAATCCATCCATTGCTTTTTGAGTTATTTTGTTCACGGATGGACGGACGGACGGACAGACAGACAAACTCTCCAGAAAACATAACCTCCTTGGCGGAGGTAATAAGTATATTTTGGTCTGTGGGACAAACTGAGCTACCAAGAAAAAACCCAACAGCAATCTTTCTGCTATGAGGCCCGATTGTTACCTTTTGCATCACTGTAGCTCCTAACTTAAATTCCTTTATCTTACTTAGCAAATTCTTTCTGTCTAATATAATTAAATGTCAGAAATCCTCCTCCAACTACTTTGCCCTGTCCTTTAAAAAAACTAATACAACTTCTTAAAGCCTTATTTTTTTTCTTCAAAAAGTTTTGGAGCAGTCTTTCAAGTGACAATTTATGTGACGATAAACTTCACTCCAACTTTCTCCAAAGTCATGGACCCCGAGAACACACTCTTTTTAAGTAATAAAATAAAAATATATTCTTTTGGCATACCCTCAGCGATAGGCTCATATGGCAGAAGAATATATAGACCTCTGTATATTGTGGCTGATTGAAGTGGAGCTATTTTAACTTCAGTTTAGTCATCACTTTTCAAGCAGAAATGCCGCAGTTCTGTGGCTGCTGCTTTTCCACGGTGAGGATTTTCTCTGCTTTTCATCATTGTTAAATAAATACAGTTAGGTTTCAGACTGTTGGTCAGACTGAACAAGATATTTTGGGGATTATTGTTAATTTTGGAGACATATTTCTGTATTCGTACATATTTAACAGACCACAACACTGGCTGGTTGTTACCATTGCCATGAAGTTCAGATAAATTTATGAAAAGCAGTATATTCATTTCAGTAATGGCTGACTTTCATTGGAGTCATTTTTTCAAGTCTTTCTACATTTTCTACACATCATCACCCGTGTTTTGTATGTTCTCTGAAATATATCACTGAAGTGTCAGGGAGGGCGACGAGCACCTTCTTAGTGTCGGGGGTGCGAGTGCTGAAAGGGAGCACTTAAACTTATTACTGCTGCAGGGGACAGACAGGGAGTCACAAACCGCTTTATACGGAAGTACATGAATGAGCATATTTGACAGCTGGAATGTGTTTTTGTACAGTGAACTAAAATAGAGGGGAGACACGAGCCTTAAAATGACCACATTTACTACCAGACATTCAGATTTTTTAAAGCAGGACTTACTCTGGAAAACAGCAATACACTGCTATAAGCTTTATACTCAACTCTTTGAAGGTATTGATTATTTCAGCTTTGATTACTTCACAGATGATCAATACTTGTGAAACACTCATCAGCCACTTTATTAGGTACACCGACTGGCTTGGACCCCCTTTTGTCTTCAGAACTGCCTTAACCCCCCCACAGAGACTCAACTAAATGCTGGAAACAATCTTGAGAGTTTGGTCCATGATAACTTCAGGCAGGTGCATGTCCATGATGCAAATCTTCTGTTCCACCACATCTTAAAGGTGCTCTGTTAGACTGAGGTAGTGACTGGGGGCCACTGCTGTTGTCAAGTTCAAGAAGCCAGTTTGAGATGGCCGGAGCTCTGCGACATTTTCTGCTGGAAGAAGCCACCAGAAAAATGAGATAATTAAGCTATGCCATATACACATGTTGTGTTTTGTGGAGGCCCGTCAGTAAAATTATTTATGTTAGCTCAGTTTAATGAGTGTTTGACAAAGCCTTTATTTTTTTTAAACCAAGTGTAATTTTAAACCTTTGGTCTCAATGTCAATGCAACTAGGGTGTAATATTTACGACTTATTTGACCATAACTTTCACCCTATATAATAATTATTATTATAATGTATTATATCCTTTATTTAACCAGATAAAAGCCTCACTGAGATTTGAAATCCCTTTTTCAAGAGGGACCAGGCATGGCAGCAGCGGACAGTTACACAATAAAAACAACAAATACATTCAGACATCAGCACATCGAAACCAAACTGTTCTTGAAACACTTATTCAAAACAAAATAAGAAGCAGTCAAGAATTAAAACAGTCACATTGTCCAAAGCTATCTCCTTCCCGGTCCCTTAACAAAGTCTTAAATTTACCAACAGTGACCAGTTCTGTTAGTGTCAAATCCCATGAGAGTCAAATACGTTTTGGAAATGAAAATAAATTGTTCATACATTTTGAAAATGTGTTTTAAAACTTTTAAAAGGTCAGAAATACACTGTGGACAAATTTATTACCCTTTCATCCTGATGTGGCTGTTAACAGCCACTAACTTTGACTGCCGTAAAAAAAAAAAATAACTTTTTTTTTTTTACTCAAATGTCTTAATTAAGGTCATTTCTGATAAAAAAAATATTGTATAATTTTATAAAAGGATGTGACCCTTTAAAATGCCAATTTCATAGATGATGTCACTGATTTGGAGGAAAAATACATGGTTATAATTGCAGTTAAAAAGAAGAAATTAATCATTATTTGCCATATCCAAGAATGTGATAAAATGTTAAAAATCACCAGCCTCCATTATTTTTATAATACAAAAAATTGCTCATTTTGTTTGTTTATTCCACCAAATCAATGACATCACCTATGAAAGTGTCATTAAAAGGGTTAAAATCCTTAAAAATAGTTTTGATCAGGACTGAGCTTGATGAAGAGATCAGAGCAAAAAAGGAAAAACATCTTAAAAAATATTATTATTATTATATATTTTTACAGTTGCTAAAGTTAGCGGCTGTTCTTTGCCAAAAGAGGATGAAAGGGTGTGTTTTTAGTATGGTACCCAAGGGTTAAAAAATGGAGAATAACATTAGGCTGTAATTTTAAATAAATGATGATAAGTGGGGGTGTAAACCGTTTGTTTTCTCAATTATATCCAGTTATTACATCAGGATTATATTACATGTACATGTTCTTTAATGTCTTGCCTTGTATTTATTTTCCCCCTTGTTTGCTTTATAAGCTTTAATAATACACACATACAGCACTTCAGTACTTTGGAAATAAGTAAATAAATACATGAATATCATTTATAGTTAAAGGATAAGAAAGTTGGGGTGCTCTCAGATCTTATTAAAGAATATTAAAAAGTCTTTCCTTAGTCAAAGTTTGTGGGACATTGTTGCTCTTAGACATTTCAGAGCATTAAGGTTTTGTTTGTGGGAGGCTTCCATACAGGCAAAAGATTCCTTTCTTCCGTGTTGTAGGTGTATCATTCCAGTCTTCATGCTGCATTTATAGTTTATTTTTACTGGTTGAATGTTGGAGGTGTCAGCTGATTCCAGTTGAGAGGGAAACACTTTTTTTCTCCTCCTATTGTATTCACAGATCTAAAGTCTTATTCAGTTTGGTATCATAAAGATGTAATGCTTGTGTAAGGCCAAATGGAATTTGCAGTGATTTAAGAGTAATTTAAAAGAATTGCAATTGTTGTCTTGTATTTATGAGACTTTATACACAATGAAGCCTTTTGAAAGGATTCATTTTTTTCAGAGGATCAATAATTTTGTTAATTCAGATAAATATGCAAAAAAAGTTATACATGAATCTTTACGCTGTATCTCAGACAGCTTTACTGTAGGTTACTTGTTGCATTTGGAGTTCTTTGTACCCCTCTGTTGGGCAAACACTGGGCCAGAAGGCAAGATAAAGGCCTCCTTTGTTATGTCCTGTTTACTTTTGACCATGATTTTTAAGGTGGAACTTTGACATTCAAACATCTCTAATTTAGAATGCAAAGTAGATCTAACTTAAACATGCTAGGAGGAGTTTCTAAGTAATTACAAAAAAGTCTCACTTTTACACATATGACTGATGGAAATATACACTTTAAAGGAAAAGTTCGGTTCCTGCAGCTTTTACATTGTTTATAGAATGAAGAACAACAATCTACTCACCCAGAAGGCTTTCCTGATGCAAATGGTGCTTCGGGAGATATTTAGATCCAAAATCGAGCAGCGGACACCGATATAATGGTAGCCTGTAGGGCATAGATCGCCGCTCCTAAAAACTGCATTAATCGTCCAAAAACTCATGTTTTTCACCAATATTCCATCATGATTTGCGCCGAATGGACCGCCATTGCAGCCTGTGTCTCTCCACACAGCGCTGTGTGGCTGAACTAACCTCTGAACTGACGAGTTTGTTTACATGCTCTTCGCGCATGCGCAGTACTCTCTGGAGCGTTGCGATCACTTCCTCATTTCTATAAGCTCCTTATCTGTATACTGTGGCTCCAAACTGTAAGGACGTCCATCATATTCAAAGTCCTCCTCCACAACATCTTCATCCCATAGACATTCGTCCATTTTGCACAAAACTGGAAGAAGAAAGTTGATTTGTAGCTGCCAATCTTCCCCTGAAACAATGAGCCGCACTGCGCATGCACAAAGGGCATGTAAACAGCTCGTCAGTTCAGCCACACAGCGCTGTGTGGAGAGACACAGGCTGCAATGGCGGTCCATTCGGCACGAATCATGATGGAATATTGGTGAAAAACATGAGTTTTTGGACGATTAATGCAGTTTTTAGTAGCGGCGATCTATGCCCTACGGGCTACCATTATATCGGTGTCCGCTGCTCGATTTTGGATCTAAATATCTCCCGAAGCACCGTTTGCATCAGGAAAGCCTTCTGGGTGAGTATATTGTTGTTCTTCATTCTATAAACAATGTAAAAGCTGCAGGAACCGAACTTTTCCTTTAAGATGAGTTTTATAGCATCAAAATAGGTTATCTATAAATGCTATTCCTTAGCTTCGCGGTCGAGTCAGACAGGGCTGGACTGGCCTGGATACTCAACTTCGGGAACAAGACAATTAAAACTATAGCAAATTTATATTATTCAGACACGTCTTAGAGCACCGGGCTGTTAGTAGAAATATATAGCCGACTACAAAACTACGATACTAAGTTTTCCAAAAATTGCTTGTTGTCACACATCAAAAAATACGGCTACATAACTAGAAAGAGATACATTACCTCGTGGCTTTGCATCCTGTAAGTTGTTGAAAAAAGAAGTTGTAAAGCAATGCAGAGTTCTGAGCAAGGTTCGAGCTGCATTCATCAGCAACCAAACAACAAACACACGCTTTAGTTTGCGTCACGTCTTTTGGTGCATTCCAGTTGTAGTCATAAGTAGGAATTTTTCAAGTTCCCGAGTGGGAAACTGCAACTGGAGCGCCCCCCGAAGTCGGAATTTCCTACTGGGAACTCGGTGAAACCTCGCCACCCCCGAGTTGACAATCGAACATAGATGCCCCCAGTGTGAACATTTATTTGCACTTCTGACTGGGGTGTGTCGCTCTAGATCAGCTGTATACATAGTATTGTTAGACTTATATGTACAAAAATGCTGTCATAGTGATAATCACATTCTTCATGTGGTATTTGTGAACAACAACGCAGGGCGTGCTAACAACAGCTAACAATAGCCTGGTAGATCGGCATGTTTTTTCCGACTTCAACTGGAACGCCGGAGATGATGTCACTCCCATTTCGAGGTTACTGGAAAGCAGCATTACGACAGTCGCTGCGAGTGCTCATGGGTAGCAGAGTCTTAATGTCGCCGGTAATAGATTCTCCTCATAGCACCTTTAAATAATAAAAAAATGCTTAATTAAAAGTTATTTACTGTGAATAATACTAAAAGAAATAATGATCTGTGAAGTTCCTCCCATTGAAAACAGGAATAAATGCAGTGTCTGACAGAAATATCACAGTGTCAGTTTTTCTAATATCGTCAGCCCTATTAAAAAGCTACATTTTTGCAGACCCTCTGTCTTTGAATAATTTAACTGCCTTGTTGAAATATTTGTTTATTTAAGCACTCACTTACAGGACACTGAAATCAATCAGCACTCTGGCCTCGTGCCTGAACCTATAGCAGCGGGGAGTCAGCTGACCGCAGCAGCAGACTGGAGCATGAATCAGACGTTGTCTGGGGCTGGACATCACCCGAGGGCAGTTATGCGGCGAGGGAGCAGAAGGAGAGGGTTAAAGAGAGAGAGAGGAGAGCTTTGAGAGAGCCCAGAGGGTGAGGAGCAGGGGGGGAGAGAGTCGATCATGGACTGATTCCTCAGCCAAATGAGAGATCCAGCACAAGGAGAAGCTTGTTCCTGGGACGATTCTCTGTTCTCTGGGCTTGTAGCAGGAGGACACGGCCTCCCTGGGATGAAAGAAAAATAGAGCTGAATACCAGAGGATAATGTGATTATGGGCAAATAGGAGAATGAAGGTTAATTGGAGTTAAGTGTCTATAAAAAACAGGACTATATATACATCTGTGTTCTGCCAACAGGGCTCGAATTCTCCCTCTCTCCTTTAAAATAAACACATAGCTCAGCAGTGTGGAGAATGTTGCCAGTGTATATTTTTTAAAGATAATACCTGCACATTTGGAGTCCAATCATTAGATTAAAGTCAGTGGCTCAGACGGGATTAGAATAACACGAAGAGCGATGCAAAAAACATGAACCTGCCACGCTGACCTCCAAACGAGCGTCTCGCACGCGTCTGGAGGTTGCAGGGAGCGATTCAAGACCAGCAGTGATACATCCCAGACACGGCTGTTTTCATCAAACCCTCATAATCTCCCTCTCGCGAGCTTTGGCGCCCCGTTTATGTGGGAGCTGTCATTCACGGAGACAGAGTACCCTCGCAACGGTAAAAAATGCTTCACCTCCGAGAACAACCTTGACCTCTCAAAGAGACCGGAGCAAAACATGGAGGAAAAAAAGAGGATATTTCTTCCATAGATCAGGTTTCAGCAGCCTTCCTTGGCAGGTACATTGACAGTCACTGTGTTATGGTAAAAGCGTCTCCACATCAGATGTGACAAATGATTTGTTTCAGACATCAGTCAACATTTACGGGCAGCTTGATTGTTTTTTTACAGCGCTGCGTAAGAGGAAAATCACAGCTTTGATTGCTGCAGGAACGATTTTCAAAAGAAGCCTACAATTCAAAACACTCAAAGGCAAACACAGCACATTAAGGTTGAAAACAGCCATTAAAATCTGGCTTGTGTGCCGTGAACCGCCACACCGCAAGAAGAACACACAGTTTTATGCTAGCTTGTAATTGGGCTTGTTTATTGTTATTGTGTACTGTAAAAGTGTGTTACAGGAGATGGGATTGAAACAAGAAAATAAACATGAAATTACATTAAAGTTAAAGTTGTAGATGTAGATTGTACATTGTATTTGAAAATGAAATCAATCAAATTGAAAATGATTTAATGTTGAGTCAGTTAAGCATGCTGTGTAAGCAGTCTTGCAGAAATATTATAAAAAAAGTCCTCAAGTGTTGGTTTGTCTGAGGATAAAGACCCTGCTTAAACATCAATATGCTGGTTAAATTAATTTTTGACATTGGCACAATAGGGCAGGGGTCATCAACTACATTTATCCAAGGGCCAGCTCTTTCCTGACACACCTAATGGGGTCCGGACTCTAAAATAAGCCTAATTAAGTATTTGTGAGTAACATAGTTGGATTTTTTCAGAACTGTTTGCATTCCTTTACCTTTAAAAGTGAGATCAGTCCCTATCACACATACTACAACCTACAAGGAGATACTCTAGCTACTACTGTAATGGACTTTCATATTTTCCAGCTCTATGTTTGGCTCCAGTGTCCTTTTGTTTGCTTTTAAAAGTTTGGATCAAAAAAAGAATTTCCATATGGAGTCATGCCTGGTAAAACAGCTTCAAGATATTTTGGGGAAATTCATCAGTAGTTTTGGGGATTTAACAGCAGACAGATGCCTTTGAAACCACAATAAAACTTGTGCCCTGGAAATGTTTCTGAATTTGATAATCATACAGAGGCCATGTACAAAGCTATGGGGGGGCCGGATGTGGCCCCGGGGCTGCCAGTTGGTGGTCACTGCAATTGGGGATCATGTTTGCTTAATCTTTAAAAAAATATGTAATAATAATTAAAAAAATAATATCAATAATAATGATAAAAACGCATTTTATTGAAATGTGCCTTTCTGAGCACTCAAGGACACTTTACAGAGTAATTAAAAACACAAATAAAACATATAAAAACAAGAGACAAGAGTGACATAAAGTTAAAATAGAACAAAGAGGTTATAGAGAATATGCCATTTTGAATGGATGGGTTTTAATTTGTGATTTGAAGTGAGGTAAATAAGTTCAAGAGCTTGATGCACTGCATCAATTTAATAAATGAGGTGGCAAACTGGCACAGTAGGTTTGTTAGAGTTTGCATGTTCTTCCCGTGCATGCATGGTTTCCCTCCAGGCACTTCTGATTTCTCCCACAGACCAGAAACACATTCATTAGGTTGATTGATGACTCAAAATTGCCCTTGCGTAGGTCTGAGTGTGAGCAAGAGTGGTTGTCTGTTTTTCTGTGTGGCCCTGTGATTGGCAGGACAAAGGTTTAGGGTGTATCCTGCTTCCTGCCTAGCCTTGCAGAGCAGACAGACCTGCCTGGTTTTGAAATCATGCATCTCCGTCTTGCCAGGCTCCATTGTCCAACAGTTTCACTCGGCAAAGTGCAGGAGCAGTGGAAGCTGGAAATGACTTAACAGGAAGTGAAGTCACTTCCTGTTGTACAAATCAGGGAGGCTAATGTCAGTTAGCCTCATGGTTACTCAGTTATACTTGGCGAAATATGCTCTCCTCATAAGTTTACTTAGTAGGAATTGTTTATGACAAGGTTCATGTCCCACATAAGTCTTAAATGATACATCTGTGTAGTATAATTTAGTGTGAAACTATAGTCTCAAGGTAGTTAAGCTATTGGCTAGCAGCCGTTAGCTGCTACTGCTATCAGCCGTTAGCTGCTACGGCTAGCGGCCAATATGGAAGTGTCCATCTGGCAGTTCAGGTTACTTCCTGCCCCCCACAACCCCAAAAGGGATAGGTGAGATTGATCACGGATGGGATGTTTATTAGATGTTGGTGTTGGAAGACATTTTACTCCTTTTTCCCTCAACATTAAAAAAGACATTTCTTGCTGTATCCACTCAACTTGATTTAACAAGGGTTGATTTATTTGCTGATGATACACATCTTTTATTAATTTATATTTGTTTTATATTGCTTACGGCCATACCACCCTGAACACGCCAGATCTCGTCTGATACACATCTTTTAAAAACATTTACAACAGATTGGATCTGAATGGTCTGCTGAGAAGCTCAACTGTGCAGACCACAAAAAGACAAAACAAAGCTTAAAAGATAAGCAATTCATTACATTTTCAGTACTGTTAAGTTGTGTAATAAAAAAGGTTTGTGTGCAGACATTTTTTTCATTAAACCTCAAATGTTATTTAACCAGCATCCTCCTCTTTGTTGGAGGCTTATTAGCTTTTTTTTTTGCTTGTGAAACTTTGATAAATTAACCATGACTGCCAAATTAAAATGTTGTTATTATTGATAAAGGAGGCTCTCTGTCTTTTTAAAGTTTTTTGAAAAAAAAAAACTTGAGTCTGTTTTTTGAGAACTTTCTAGTTATGTTGTCTAATCTTCAATTTTTTATTCTGGCTAGCACACTTCCTTTTTGTTCGCTGGTTGTTAGCTTGTTTTGCTAGCATCAAACCTCCTGAACGTCCTTAACATGTCATGACTCTTTTGTAAAATCAAGTGTGTTGAACAAATCGTAATAAATAATACTGTGCACTGAGAAAAGAAAGAAAGAAACCAAGAGGAATGGCAGCCCTCATTAATCTTTGTGGTATGTACAGGCCTGTGATGTACTGCAGCCAGTTGCTAGCACGTCTCCCTGCAATACTTCAGCAACACACTCAGATGTCAGTTAACAGCTGCTGTGAAAGCCCACCCAGAAGACTGACACATCCAAGAAATATGGTTATTTTTTGAGAAATGATACATATGAACTGTTGCCCCAGTATCAGTGTGGTTGAGACAACAGAGTGAGATGACCTGTAAAAGTATGAAATGTAAGAAAAGAAAAAAGAAACATCTTGTGATTTTTAGAGAAACAGTGGCTTGATTCTCATATTTTTAAAATATTTACAGTCAGTGTGATTAAGAAAGTCATGCCATCATACTTAAAGCGCGCCTCTCTGTGTGATTTAATGTCCTGAAACTTCAGTTTTAAGGCCTTCGAGCTGCACTCTTGTTTGCTTTGGAGTTGTCTCAAAGCCGCCAAAAAAGCGACGTCAAATGCCAGTTCGAGCAGCTGCCAGCAGGCACGCAGCACACAACTGGAGGCCCCGCTCCTCAATTTTCAAACCACACTAAAGTTTTAGGACTTTTTTATGCTGCTGACACAGTTTGGACCCAGCCACCCTGGTTTCCACCCCCTCTTTCCTCCCCTTATCTCAGATTTTATGTTCACACCTCATAAAAACTCAATTTGTCCCTAAAGTTTGATCTTTAAAGCTGAAACCCCCTCTGTCATTTACGAGGGATGTTGCAATTTGTTTTTAGGCATTGTTAACCTGTCTGGACTTTAACTGAAATACTCAGTCTGTGCCATTTAACCAAAATGGCATTCGGCTAATTCATTGCAGTTTCGCTCTGAGGGCACAAGGGTATCATTCAAGTACAGGAAATATGCACAGGAACTGGCAGTGGTGGTTGAAATTAAAATATTGTTTTTACTGTTATGTTTTGTTGGACTAGAGTTTGTTATTTAATTTCCTGTTACTTTATACCTTTATTTTACAACATCTCTGGAGATGAATTGCATTACTGTTAAGCCACTAGACTCAGAAAGGTTGTAAGGTTTTAAGTAAGACTGACAGCATTATGGTATTGAGGGTGAGCTTTAAGTCCAAGATTAATGGATCTGATTTTTTCATTGCATAAAGTCAAGCTTTTTTCCTGTGGAGGTTCAGGTTATAGTTAAGATTTTGTGGAATTTGATTGAAGCTTTGGTAACATTATCTGTAAAGCTCCTTTTTCTGATTTATTATTAACACATCATAAACATGTTTATAAGATATAATGTGTTATTCTGTGTCGATCGTGTATGTTGTAAAGTCATTGTTAAAAGCACTGGTAATCATTCATTATGGTATATAAAGGTATAAGTCACCATGATAACTGTTTAATGAGTAATAAACAAATATCTAGTGTTTCATAATGTGCATACAGCCATGATAAATTATAAGTATTCCTAAAACATTGTAATAATAACACTGACACACAACTGAATATTCCCTAAAGACTTATGAGGTTTAGTCTGATTTTAGTCATTAGTCTATTGAGGCTTTTATTCATGTAAAATTTGTGTTAGTACATGGGCGTGTGCACATATATGTTTTCTAATATATTGAGCAACATGTACAAATGTTGGTATACACAGTATACATAATATAGTTTTAACTTAGATTTTAAAGTCTGACAAAGTTTTATGACTAATAGTCACCATGAGAGATTGTTAGATATATAATCCATCCATCCATCCAATATCTACTCTGATTATCCCTGTGGGGTTACAGGGGCTTGAGCCTATCCCAGCTTACACAGGGAGAGAGGCAGGGTACACCCTGAACCAGTTGGCAGCCAATCACAGGGCCACAAACAGAGACAGAGAACCATTTATGGTCACACCCACACCTAAGGGAAATTTGGGGTCACCAGTTAACCTAATGAGCAAACTTGGGTCTATGGGAGGAAGCCGGAGTTCAGAGTCCAGAGTTTTATTTTAAAAAAAAAGGAGATCAAGAAGAATGCAATGACTATATGTGAACTTAAACAGTGTTTAAAACAGGTCATTGTGCTGAGTTTAATTGCCTATTTTTTAAAAACCTGCCTGTGTTCACAGGCTGAGTGGCCCTGATCCACCTCCATTTACTCTTTGTCTGAAACAGCCTGTTTCTCCATATGACGTACATTATGAGTTCAGGCAAGAAACTTAAAAATAAGCTTTAGAGACATAAAGACCATTATTTACTCTGAAAAAGACTGAAATATCAGTGCTGTTGGGCCAAAACCTCTTACCTCCAAACTTGCTTCTTTTCAGGAAAAATAAAAATCTGTTTTACCTGATGAATATCATCCAATTAGAATTTGATTCTTTTCACTTTTGACTGGTTTAAAATGAATAAACACTCACCGAGATGAAAAATGACCAAAAGCAGTGTTTAGTGAAAGAAAATGAAAATCACGAATCAAGAATGGAGATGGGATGTTTTGGCCCCACAGTGACAGTATGCAACTTGTAACAGTGTCGAAAACTGATTATGGCTCTGCTTCGTTTTATTGTCCAAATATCTGATGAAATCACAAGGGAGTAATGCTGAAGTAATCATGACTACAGCATTTGGAACTCAGCTTATTGGCCAGTGTTTTTTGCATGACTGCAGACTCACAGATGAAGAAATCAGAAACATTTTTAATAACCCATGACCCATTAAAATGGAATACCTTAGTTGATGAATGAATTGAGGTCGAGCATGAAGCACTGTTCAAACATTTGTAAAACTGATATTTCGACATTTATGTAAGCATGATGATCATCCATAGCCTCGGGGGTGTGAAATAAAGAGTCATTTAAGGGAATCTGTTTAGCTTTAGCCCTATTTTAACATGGAAAATAGACCAGAGCATGTTTTCTCCCTTTTCTTCTCACCATTAACAGGACTTGAACACATGCTTAGTTATCTCTGCTCGTATGTCCACTGCAGGTGCTCGTTTTTGCCACTAAAAGGCTAAAATTGTCTGTTCAATGATAACATGACTGAAAGGAACCCAAGGTAGCCACTTTTGTAAAGAAAATATACCTTTTCAAGTGAGAGGAGCCATTAGATTATTTGGGCCAAGGCCACCGCTCTCAATGAGAAAAGCAGTCATTTTATCCTGATTGACACAGAAACTGCCCATCTAACAGTGCTCTCTGTTGGTTTATTTAAGGTCTGGCTTTCGAGTTGTAAAACGTGCTCTTACACAATATTTGATTAACCCTCAGTTACACAAACAGCTGATTAAGTTAGCATTAGACAGAACTTTCCCATGATCTTCAAGGTTAAATCAGTGTTTTTGTTAATAATCTGATGGCTCTAAAGAGATGTTTTCAGGTTAATTAAATGTTCAAACACTGACATAAAAGTGTTTATGTGGTGCTTGCCACTTGCACAAACAAGCATTTTGATGGATGTGAGCATTCAGGCATATTTGTCCTCAGAGATAACATAGCAGTCGCTCCAGCCGTGTCATGGCTGCCACCTGAGGCAATCCAGCCCACAATGTGAGACACTGCTTGAAGTAGTTTGTCATCAGCATACCAACATCTTCTGGTTGAAATGTATGAGTCAAGAAAAAATGCAGGTGTTTCATCCATGAACATGCTCCACTTTGAGCACTGCTATCAAATTTACTGCAGTTTTAAACCACATTATGTCCTCTGACCTAAAGACAAAGTGAACTTCCCCTTTGTGTGTTGAGTTCCAGTCAATCACCAGCAAACATACAATACAGGCCGAAAGTTTGGACACACCTTCTCATGCAGTGTTTTTTTCTTTATTTTTATCACTATTTACATTGCAGATTCTCACTGAGGGTATCAAAACTATGAATGAACACATGTGGAATTATGTACTTACAAAAAAGTGTGAAATAAATAAAAACATTTTTATATTCTAGTTTCTTAAAAGTATCCACCCTTTGCTCTGATTACTGATTTACGGACTCTTGGCATTCTCTTGATGAGCTTCAAGAGGTAGTCACCTGAAACGGTTTTCACTTCTCAGGTGTGCCTTGCCAGGGTTAATTAATGGAATTTAGTGCCTTATTAATGGGGTTGGGACCATCATTTGTGTTGTGCAGTAGTCATGCTGATGCACAGCCGATGGACCTATTAGACAACTGTTATAATTAATATTATGGCAAGAACCAATCAGCTAAGTTAAGAGAAACAAGTGGCCATCATTACTTTAGTGAGAATCTACAATGTAATTAGTGATAAAAATAAATAAAACACATTTAATGAAAAAGTGTGTTCAAACTTTTGTACAGCCAATAGGAGTTCCTAAATTCCACCATCGATATGCTCAGTTGATACTTCCCTCACATTAACACATCCGGTGGGCTTGTCCTCACTGGAGTAGCATTAGCATTTACCAATCACTACTTTTCTGTCATGTGATTGATGGGGATCTCACCACAGTCATGACAGTGGGAAGGCCCAGCCTGATCCAGTCATAGACCAGCCAAGGCTCAGTCATGCAAAGTTGGGAAAATTTAAGTTGCTCAATTTTTAAATCCTAAATGTACTCAGCCCATCATCGGGTAAAGTTTGAAGAAAATCTTTCATAGCAGTCTCAAGCCCCTTAATTTTTAACTTCATAACAGAACAAAAAAATTCAAAGAGTTTTAAACAATTAGTAGAAAACTTAAAAAATATATAATGATAGAAATATCACCGATTCCAGATGTGGACAGGTGTTGGAGTCATTGGAATATCATCTGCCATTAAGATTTTGGATTGATTTTAAATGCGCCTAAAATAGACTTAAGAAAGAGTAGTTCATCCTTAAGCCAAGAAAACTCTGGGCAACGTCTGAAAAGAAATCTCATTGAAAAATCTTATTCCTTAGTCAGAGTTGACTTTTGTAGAAAAAAAATGAATTATTGGAAAACATTGCCTTTTAAAGCAACATACAGATATAAGAGCCAAAAACCTCGAACTTTGAGCAATTGCGATTATAATTACATAATTTTTGAGTCAGAGTTAGCATTTGTTTAAGGTTTTAAAAAAATCCCTTTGAGAATTCTTGAGATGTTGGGCTTCATAATGTCTTTTTCTCTTGCTTTTGTTGGTGCAAAGGCATCAAAACACTCAAAATAAAAAGGAATTAGACCTAAAAAACCATGATGTTCAGTGGAATCAGACTTTTTCTTGGCACACTGTTCTTACCTTTGTTACAATGAGTAGATTTACTGACATTCAGTTGTGCTTGAGTGTTTTTCACCTTGTTTAACTGGCATAGGCTGAGGGTTAGTGAGTCAGTCATGTCCAGATGTGATGTCACCGTCATATGTTCTGCGTTATGTTCAGAGGGTGACGTAAGAAACAGTTTACAATCAGATTTAAGTGGCTCAGTTAAGTCACTTCAAATTTGATTTGTCTCAGATTACAAACCACCTACAGATTAACTTCTTTGAGTTTTGGTACCACTCCTGCGCAGTGGAAGCTGTCTGATCTAGATCTATGATAAATGTAAATCAGATTGAAGCTGCAAGTCTGACTAACCTCAGCGCCATAGTTCTCTAGTCTTTGTATTTGTTCTCCGTCTGCCCTCTTGTTGGCATTCCCTTCACTCTTTTTCTCACCAGACCCTTCCAGTTTCGTAGTTGCAATACTCTGAGTTATGACTCAGTGTATCAGGCTGGATTAGAGGTCTGGTAAACACAACACACCAGCTCTACCTCTGAAATATACACTCATATAGACATTATGCAACTCCCCAGGCTATCAGTTATTGCTCATCCTAAAGTTTTGCTTTATTAAACTTTAAAAGAATCCACTACTGACATCATAATCTTCTCTTTTGGGAATAGATTTAATAATTCTATATTATATACTGCTTTAACACCATCTGATACATGATTCTATCCCAATAAAGGCAGACTGTAACATGTTGATCCAGGCCGACGCTCTGCTGCTCAGCCTGTTTTCACTCAGATAGACTTTGCTGAGGATCGGACTTTGAGGGCGCTCAACGGGGAGTCTGAAAATGTGAATTTACTCCGTTACTCCGTTTGCTCCCTTCATCTGCCTGCTTGCATTTGGTGTCTTACTTTGATTTAAGGTCACAATTATCACCATCCACTTGTTGCCCTCTTGCGTACTGATCAGTTACTTTTAAGCCATGATTAATAGCTGTCTATAGAACATTATACTGCTTATTTCAATACTAATGAGGCTCTAAGAGCTTCACTTACAAACCTGCCTAAATACTACTGATTAATGAGTCATGAAGGCCAGATATCATGACCTGATGATTCATTACCACACTCTGGACATCAAAAAGGATATATTACTAACTACCGCTCATACTCTGTGTTTTGCAAATGTGCAGTGAGTATGGCAATGGGAAGTAGGTATCTGTGTTAATGTAAATCCTAATTATCAATCTCTGTGACCGTTGATCCACCAGGCAGCACTGTATTAAACGCTGACATCATTCTGTAAAGGATATCAGCACACAGACTCAGGAACACATTAGAAGACCATTGTTATTCAACAGTTATTCACTAGATCTATAGGTGCAAGTTACAACCATGCAAAGTGTAACCATTTATCAACATCAACCAGAAATGCTGTTGGCTCTCTGGGCCAGAGCTCATCTGAGATGGACTGACACTAAGTGGGAAAGTCTGCTGTGGTCTGATGAGTCCACATTTCAGATTGTTTTTGGAAATCATAGAGGTTTTGTCCTCCAGAAAAAAAAGGAAAGGGCCATCCAGATTTCTATCAGAACAAAGTTCAACAGCCAGCATCTGTGATGGTATGAGGGTGTCTTTGTGCCCATGGCATGGGTAACTTGCACATCTGTGAAGGACCCATTAATGCTAAAGGTACATACAAATGTTTTAAATACATGTACTGCCTTCAACGTGAAGTCTGTTTGGTCTGTGCCTCCTTATTTCAGCAAGACAATGCCAAGACACATTCTGCACGAGACTTTATAGCAAAAGAGTGCAAGTACTGGACTGGCCTGCAGTCGACACGTCTCTCATTAAAATGTGTGGGTCATTATGAAGCACAAAATCCAACAACTGTGACCTAGGACTGTTGAGCAACTAAAGTCTAAACTTTAGTCTAACACTAAAGTATGGGAAAGAATCCCTTACAAACTTCAACAATAAGTATTCTCAGTTCCCAAACACTTATTGAGTGTTTTTAAAGGAAATATGATGTAAACATGCCCCTGTCTGAGGTTTAAACGTAAAGTTTTTCATTTAGATCATAAGACATGTTGTCTTTAAAGCGTATTCAAATGAAAAACATTGGAAAAGATTAGCAAATTTTTGTAATTTGATTTTACTTTTTAACTTTGTTTATGTTTTACACAATGTCCCAAATTCATTGGAGTTTGGTGTAAAGTAAACATGGGTAATGGGTTTATTCTTCTGTACTCCAGTGGCCTCACAAACACCAATTCTCATTCTGACAAAGCACTTTTGAGATGTGGTGACATGAGAGATACACATCATGAATGTGCAGCAGCTACTGTGAGATTCTATCTTGTCAACATGGATCCAAGTCTTTGAAGGATGTTTCCAGCACCCTTTCGAATCTCTGCCATGAAGAAGTTCTGAAAGCAAAGGGTCCAAACTGGTACTAGCAGCATGTACCTAATCAAATGGCCCGTGGGTGTATTTCAAATAGTGTCAGTGTTGCCCTTTTGGTTCTGAAGTTGCCAATAGAAAAGGATAGTAGAATATTGTCATGTCGAATCAGCTCATGTGGATGACTAATAAGCAGCCACTCAGGTACATGTAGTAAAGCAGGCAGTTTATGACGTATTTTGTGCCTTCAAAATAATGAATTGCCATTTTTCTCCATCTGTGTGTTCTGCTCAAAGGACGATCTTCTCCTCCAGCACTCGGCACAATTATTTTCCTATTTTGCATGCCGCTTGCTGAGCTAGCTCCCGCTGTCAGCCGCCCGCTGAGTGATGCATTCCCCCTCGATCTCAAAAAGCTTCACAGTAATCGCTGTGTAATTGTTTGTCCAGTAATGCAGCATGCGAACGCCTCATCCCTCATTACGCTCGCCGAAACAATGCGCCGTCAAAGAAAAAAAAAAAAAAAACAGGATCCCTGCCTTGTGGCGAGATTCTGTCACGTGTTTCCCAAACTCAGTTATTCATATCCAACCTGGGCCGCATTGAAACAGAGAGGAATAATCTCTCCCAGGTGGCACACGGTTTTCACTTTGTTTTAAGAAAAATAATCTTTCTCGACTCAAACAGCCTCTGGCAAGCATCCAGCGCAGCCACATTCCACTTTCACATGACCTTCTCGCAGACCCGGCCCAGAGCGAGAGCTTCAGCGTCCGTCCCTGACTGCAGCTCAGTTTGAATGGCCTAGATTTTTCAAGAGCTGCTTATCCCTTTTTTTTCAATATATATATTTTTTCTTCACCTTGCCTCCTCCTCACTGTTTACAAGCTTGACTCAACTCCAGATATGCAATTCTGTCTGGAAGCTCGTTTAATCGAATTTACAGTTTTGTTTTACAAGGAAGGACGCCCACACTCTCACCCCTGAAGCTTTGCTTTACAAAAAGAACGTGTTCAGGTCACGCCAGGTATTTTTCTGTCTTCGTCACAGAGAGAAGTTTCGCTTTGGCAGGTTAGTCAAAAGGTTAGTCAAACAAAGAAGTCTTGACATTTCAGTTAATAGACTTGTTTGTTATTTTCTCAGAGTGAGTTTAGAAGAATCACAACGCTCACATGTGACCCTTCAGGAAGTGCGTGCAGCTTTCAAGCTTAATCTGACACATTGGTCAAAGCATGTAAGTACAACTACAGGGTTGTCAATGATGAACTTTAATCCAGAAACACATTTGATCCAGACTAGATTAATTAGGAGATTTTTAATTCACATAGGGCATTCATTTATGATTGATTTCCCTGAGTTAACCCTTGCAGCTCCGGACCATTTTTCTGCTACTTTCAGGCTGCCCGGATTTGTACCTTCTCCAAGGATGTTACATTTTTGCCTGTTTTGTTTGTTTCCTTGGTTGCAAGATCGCTTAAAATCTACATCACAACTTTGGCTAAAGTTTTGTAGGAGTTGTTGGTCCAAACTTTTAAAGGATTGGATTTTGGTGGGATCCAGACAACCTCCATAAGGGGCCAATCAATAGTTGTCAAACTGTTAATGATATCGACATGATCTAAAGTAGGGTGGCACAGTGGCGCAGCAAGACAGTTGCTGGTTCATTTCTGTCGGTTTGGGCCTTTCTGTATGGAGTTTGCATGTTTTCCCCATGCATGCATCATTTCTTTCCAAGCACTCTGTGTTCCTAACTTGACATACCGGATGACGGTTTAATAGATTTCCTTAGTCCATCTCAAAGAGACCCCATTGAAAGTGTTTGAGAATGGGCAGAACCTTTAAATTCCAAACTCAAGCCAATCAGATGTTGTAGTAAGTGGGTGCTAGTGTCGTGGTTTAAAGGTAAGAACAGAAGCCACTTTGTAGAACAAACTCTCGCCAAAACATGTCTGAGTAGAGCAAAAATGCCCATACAACAGAGAAGTTTTTAATGTAGTTATTGTTTTTAAGGAATGTGGTCCATATCCGAAAAAAAATGTTACTGAAGCTGTTAGCATCGATGCTAACTCTGAAAAAGCAGTCACCTCCCTATAGCTTCCACTTCTTACTGCTTTAAGGACTCTGATTTGGCTGTACTGCTTTCAGCCACTCACAATCATTGTAGGTTGGAGCTTGGCAAGAGGATCTGCCTGAATATAGATATTTAAATAGGCTGATCTCTCTGCACTGCAAGGCTACCAGTATCCTTCCATGGACCAAAAACATGCTTATTAATTGGGTTGAGTGGTGACTTAAAATTACCCTTAGTTATGAGTGTGAGCGTGAAAGGTTATCTTTCTCTCTATGCAGCCCAATTTTGACCAATGACTGGCTGAAGGTGTACCCTGCTTCTAGCCCAGTCAGCTAGAATAGGCTCCAGAGGAATAAGAATTATAGATAATGAATGGATGGATAATAGTAGCTCACTCCGGTAGGTCTAGCAAGCGAGAGCGGGCGAGTTAGCTGTTTCAGGCAACATTAGGAGGCAGAGGTAGAAGTCTAGATGCCACAGACTTTTAGGGTGAATCTCAATTGTGTCCTTCAACCCTTGTCTTACCTTTTATCCCTTGGTTTTGCACAAGTCTAGTGAAGGGCTAAGACTAATGGTGCTTACACACCGGACGCTACTTGTACTAGCTCGTCGATCACTCTCCTTGCAAAGTCAATGTACATCCGCGATGAGGTGGGGCTAACCCTCCCGCGATACGTTTGCTGTATACTAGACAATCACTTCACACGTCATGTGATGTACATTGACTTTGCATGGAGAGTGATCGACGAGCTAGTACAAAAATTTAAAAAAAGTTCATCTTTCTAGGCGATGTGTGTGTGGCTGTGCAGCAACAGCCAATCAGTGGTGTGTGCATGTGTGACAGTACCAGTGACAGACAGTTTTTTCATCCAGACTACAGAGGAACAATTTATGTCCGTGTGAGAAACATTAGTCAGTGTGTACATTAGTTCCACGGGACCGCAGAAAACACACAGATAATGCTGCTGAAGGGTTTCAGCTGCAGTGTTTTGTGTTTGATGAGTGAAAAGGATACAGCTGGAATAATGTCCGCTTATACATCCTGTTTATGATATGATCGCGGTAAAACTCGAACGGACTCAATGTCACGGCAACATTGACCAAAATGTACTATTTATGGACGTGCAACGTGACTTCAGTGGGGGACGCGATTTTGATCACAGAGTCGTTTGCGGTTTAAACGCAGCATAAGGGCTATACAGCCCTTGAAACAAAGACGGACTGGGACCTCACTTGAAAGAAAGAAGCATGAGAAGTTCCCATAATACATCTCGCCCACTGACAAGAAGACAGAGTGGAGACTGAAGGAAGTGCATAATATTAAGTAATTATTAAATCATTGGGTAAATATCAGTCATGTTTTCAATTGCTACGGCTATTTTCACATCTGCCTACGACACATCTAGCAAGTGGCTCTGAGTGATGACGAAGCAAGAATCACGTGGTGTCACGCTTCTTAGGAGCATGTTTTCACCCCTTTCCCTTGGCCAAGGGGAGGGAGTAGACAAAGGGGTAGGACGAGGGCGAGGGGCTTTGGGGTACGGTTCGGATTCTTGTTCATAGGAGTACTCAATCATGCAGAGGAGACATGATACACACTAAAGGGCATAAAAGTTACAAAAAAAAAGATATTGGCCTTTTCAAATTTCAAGATCTGCTGGTTTTCTCTGCTTTATACAATCGTCCATTTAATTGAAAGTCGAGCAGACCAGGCAGTGTGAAGCTTTAACCCTCCTCTCTGAGATCAGGATATTTTTTTGCAAAGTGGCTTAAAACTTTTATCCTAACTTCCATCAATAGATATGCAAATAATAATGATGGTTTTTTCAGCCCTAATTAACGGTGACTGACCCAGCTGCCCAGCTGAAAGTTCTCTGCCTGAGGTTGTATTAATTTTCCTGGACAACGGTGAGAGGCTGTGAAGCCAGCCTCTGAAGCAGGAAATGGAATAGGCCTTTTTTTTTTCCACAAATGATGATGGTGGTGTGTGTTTGTATTAGAGGAGTCAGCGAGACAGAGCCACGCAGCACTTTAATATCCCCAATAACATCGGAGAGACGGGGCATCTGTTTGAGAATCCCACATCAAACGAAGCGGCGTGTCAGCTGAGGGTTATGCATATAATTCCCTCTCCTTTCCCATCCAACAGGAACAGGCAGGAGAGGAAAGAGGTAGAGTTTTGATCAGGAGGAAATAGGAAAGCAAATGGAGAGGGTGCATATAAACAGACACACAAAATTGTTATCAAGGTTTGTTTTGCTCTAGTTTCAGACAGAGATGTTGTTTTCCTCTGTGGGCTTCTGGACAAGATTAGGTCCAGCCTGACACTGCAGCTTGTGAAACATGACTCAGGACTGAAAGGAGGCTTTTAGACCAGTGTCTGTCTTCCCACACATTGTTCTGCTATTCTTTATTTGTCTGTCACCCAATAAAACACGCATGGCGTTATCTGATACCCACACGCTCAGCAAGCAAACAAGCTCCTGCCAATCTCCTTTTTTTTAACTGGCGCTCTCCACGTAAGATGTTTTTCACCAAGCAGAGCCTCAGAAAAACAAGACGTCAGCAGCCTCGTTATTAATCTGAAATCAGCTGTCCGCACTCGCCGTACATCACTGCGGGAGAATGCGATTTGTAAGGTCAGCGAATGCCTGTGTTTTCTTTGCTAAATGCATGTAACAGAGCATGAAGGAGCACACCATGGGGAGCGTGAGGGAATGCTACAGAAAAACAGAAAATTAGGCTGAGCTGAGGCAGAATTACCTGCAGTAAGAAGTCCAAATTCAGAGATTTTGTCAAGCCTCCATTCTGGCAAACATCACGTCAGGAGTCATCATGTTTTTGAGTTGTCCATTAGTCCCTCCAGGCGAGTCTTGTGGATGAAATTTCTTGGAACAAGTTGCATCAGATGTTGCACAAATACTCAGTTGAATCTTGAGTTCAGTTGAGATGCAGTATGGCAGCATCCGTCGGAGGGCATCAACAGCATTTGACATTTTGTTATTTTGATTTGCACTTCTCAGCCACTGTATTTTTGGCCTTGACTGAGGTGAAATTTATGAAGGAAAGCAGGGCTGAGGCTGCAAGGAGATGAAGCCAGACCATAGACTGTTAAAATATTGGACAAAGCCATATGATCAGCCATTTTATTAACACGAAACCTTTGGAACAATGTTGATGCCCTTTAATGGACAGTGCCATAGTGCATCTAAATCAGACTTTTTTTTAATGTATTTTTTGGGCATTTTGTGCCTTTATTGATAGGAGAGAGACAGTGGATAGGCTTGTGAAAGGGGGTGAGAGAGTAGGGGAAGACACTCTGCAACCTGGTCACAGGCTGGATTCTAACCTGGACTGGCAGAAGTATGTACATGTGACGTGCATGGTTTCCAACCACTCCACCAAACCAGCACCCCCTTAATCAGACTTTAACTTAAACTACAGACAGAGAGGCTGTGTGGAGGCAGGACTTAAGCCCATCTAACCAATATCGAATCGCCTTTTCACTTTAAATCCTCAATAAATCCCCAATAATAGGAAAACAGGCACGACATAGACGAACCGTGAAAAAAAAACATGCCTTCCCGGCACACAATCATTCAGGTTTCAGGTTTCTGCAGCCAGCCTCAAGTGGACACTCAGGGTACTACAGATTTTTGCACCTCTCAGCGTTGCCAGATGGGAAATCTGAAATTATCGTACCAGAGTCTCAAAGTTATCGTGTTTTGGGGGAAATTATCGTACACCCAATATGATCAAAGTAACTGTCTTATTGTTGCGCGAAAGTCACAATTGATCACTCTGTTTAGTGTCCTACAGGCACTTTTGTGGGAATTCATCACCCTGCCCCACATCAGCAGCATTTGATCGGCAGCTCCATGTGGATGTATTCATTAGCCTTTTTTGGAATTATTGATCGTACAGAGGGCTAAATTATCGTACAAATACGATAATTATCCTACGTCTGGCAATGCTGTCACCTCTGCATGGACCTCTTTTTTCAGCCCTTGCGGCTTCTGCCTGAGGGAAATCCATTGGTCGCTGTGGCATGTACGGCAGCTGTCTCAAGCCTTGATGAGTTTATTCAACTGTTTATATGTGCAGCAACTGACACAACTTGTTCCAAGCTGTTTCCTTCACAAGACTGGCCTTGAGGGGCAAATAGACAACCCAAAAACATGATGCCTAATACTTAGCGTTTGCCAACATGGAGACTCGACAAAAACTTTGAATTTGGACTTACTGCTTGTAATTCTGGATGAGATTTCGCTTTAAATGTAAAACAAATAACTGCACCGAAAGCATTTCTCAATAGAAAGCTCCACTTCTGTACTTTACACTGCCATAGTATCACCTGCCTTCTACATCATCTGATTGCCCTTAATGAATGTGATTGACGGATCAATTGTCCAATAACCTGCTTTAAGTGCTATTGAAAGCTTCTGCCCATTTCCAAACTAGACTGTTGCCCAGGTGGGCAAATGAAATACATTGAACCACCATCTGGTGTGTCAGGTTGCACCACATCTTGCATGGGTCAGAAAGTTCTGGCACAACTTCACCAACTTCCAAGGTGCTTGAAGAGAAAGAATCTTGAAGAGGTCAAAAAAGCTCCAGCAGCACTTGTAGTTCAGGAAACAACTTCTTGCCAAAACGCATTGGTCAAATAAAGTTGTTTCCTGAATTACAAGTTCTGTTGGAGCTTTTTTGACCACCACATCTTGCATGGAAACCTGGACTCAAACCATTAAAGAAATAATTTTTGGGGGTGCTGGGTGGTTGAGTGGTTAGAAACCAGGCATCCCATGTACTCACTTCTGCCGGTCCAGGTTCAATCCCGCCTGTGACCAGTTTGCAGTGTCTTCCCCTACTCTCTCTCGCCCCTTTCACAAGCCTATCCACCGTCTCTCTCCTATCAATAAAGGCACAAAATGCCCACCAAAAAAAGAAATAATTTTTAACCCGATTAGTCCCTCTGATCCGCCACTGTACTTTTGCTGTCCACAAACATATACCTCAAAGAAGCACATAGCAGTAATTCTAGTTTAATTCCGTCTTTGCAGCTATTGAGTCTCCGAGCTTAGACAAGGCTCTCTCCAGTTACGTCTGGGCCTCCCGTGACTGCTCCCAAGACCTCACATATGTGTCTATGCTTCAGGAGCAGAGGGAGACTAATGCATGTCACCAATGCCGCCTGCAGTTAGAGCAAACGGAGCTGACCGCCTCTCAGCTGGGCACTAATGCGCCAGAGGAAAAAGGGGGTAACACTGAGCATTAGGGCTGTATTACTAAACCCACTTAGCTTAAGGATACGTATATATATTACATTTAAAGGACTTCCTGTGGTGATTATATGACCCACTTTGACTGCGGTATCTTTTTGCTGAAGCTGTTTTGTTGCCTCCATAATTGCCAGACGAGTTGCTGCCTCTGCTGCTGCTGTCATCTTCTCTTCCTATTTTTTATTGTGAGGGAAAAATTCAAGCTGCGGTTGACATCGAGGCTCGTCTGTTGGTTTGACAAACTATATCTGTAGCCTCGAGGATGTGTGCGTGCTGGGGAGAGATTTGGTGCTCGTACATTGTTTCTTTTCCTTCAGCCGGTCAAAGGCAGGACAGAGCAGCGCTGAGAGCAAGCCACTGTCCCTGCATGGTTTACAATTTCATCCCCCTCAGCACATCAGCGACGATCGCTTCCTACTGCAATTTATTACAGGCAAATTGGAAGATTCCAAGGTGTGAGTCAGTTTGTGTTGGCTCTGAATATGCAGCCCGGTTCCTCACTCTCTTCTTCTCCCTCTGTACATTCACTCATCCGTCCATGTGGGATTGTGAGAGGTGTAGTTATTGTAACAAAGTCCTTGGAAAAGAGAAAGAGAGAGGGAGGGAGGGAAGGAATGAAGCTTTTCCATACAAAGAGCGGTCCCATTAGTTGACCCCCGGGCGGGCTCGCTGTAGGCATATAGGCTTACAAAGCACAAGAATATGCAGCAGGCAGCATCAAAGCGCAGCACCAAGCGCAGCTGATAGCTCGCTGTGACATTGTGGAGCACTTTCTCTGCCATCATTAACGCGGATCCCCTGCATCGGCTATTTATAATCAATTTTCCATTCTGAAGAGCACACTATGTCTATGCCTACTGTGTGTTACGGAGGGGAGAGAGGAGATGGTGGCCATGAAGTACAAAACACAAAAGGATATACAACAACAAAGAACAACACACAACAGCAGTAGTTTTGAAAGGAAAAACCACGATAGAGGGGAATGAGGAAAAAAAGGAGAGGAGGAGGAAGTTGCCAAAATTGGGAAGGTTCCTAAAAATTCATAGTAAAGCTTTTGCAGAGGTTGAAACATAAAGATAAAGCAGGAATGTTCCCTTCAGCGTCTTTCTGTTAGTACATCAGCCACAGGAATAGATTGTTTCCATTTTAGATGATGTTGTGTTTTATCATTTGTCTTAGTTGTTTTAAGACTGGTTGTGTTTTTGAGTTCTGTCATTACCTATTGTCTTTTTTATTTTTATTGTGCTTTGACATGTGTTGTTTTGTTTTTTGGTTTCATGTGTTTTTTATTTGTCTAGTGCTTTGAAACTTGTTTTTACACTTTCTGATTTATTGTTGTTGTTATTTTTATTGAAGAATTTTCTTTGGCTTGGTTTCCCTCATTGCAGTTTGTGTATTTCTGTCAAACTAAGTGGTTCTTTTGTTTCATTTTCTTTTTTTAATCTTTTTTGATTGTTTTTACTTTAGGGTCTTTTGTTGTGTTGCTGTGGATTTTTTTTGTTGTTGTGGTGACTTTCTGCTTTCCTGCTTTGATTTGTTGTTGGGTTTTCCTCTTTGTCAGGATTTCTTTTTTATAATGTTTCTAATCTTTTTTTGCATTTCAATTTCTGTCTTGGTGTGTTGTTGCTTGAATTTTTTCAAATGTATTTTTTCAATTGTTTTCTTAATTAAGTTTGGCCTTTGATTTCCCCCCCTTTTTTATCTGGCTGCTTTTCCTAAAAATGCGTATAGTTTTCATGTTGGTTAGTATTTTCATTTGGGTTTTTTGTTTGTTTGTTTTTTGTTGTTGTTTTTTATTTGTAGTTATCTGTAAAATCTTACATGTTTCCTAGGCCTTTGTAATTGTTTATTGACATATATATTTGTTTTTCATTTTTTTGTATTTTTTTATTTGAAGTGTTATTTTGGATGTGTTTCTTTATTTGTCCTTTTTATAATTTCTGTGTTTTTTTCTGTTTGTAAGTATCTGGCATTTGTTGCTGTTTTTTATTTTTTGTTATTTTTCAGAATTGTTTATTTGATTTTGTTGTGTAGTCTATTGTAATTTGTTGTGATCTTTAAGAGTCATTAGTTTTCCTGTCTGTTGTGTTTTTAATAATATTCTGATAATTGCTATTTTTTAAATTGTTTTCTCTGTGATTGTTGGTTAACTTTCTCTCCTTTTGTTCTTTTTCATTTGTTGGTATTTAGTTTAGATCACTGCTGTGACTTTTTTGTCACAATTTTTTTTAGGTAACTGTTTTGTGATTTTTTTTCTAATTTTCTTTTCGTTGATGTCTTTTGTGAATTTTTGTACTTTCTTGATTGGTTGTCTATATATTTTTTTATTTTAATTTGGTGTGCTTTCAATTTTCACAGTCATTCCTTGATTTTCTGTCTTTTTGTTGTCGAAATCTATTTGTTGTTTTTTGTTTTCATGGTGTTGTTTCATTTTCTCTTTAGATTTTTTGCTTCGATTTTATATTTGTTGAGTGGTTAATTGTAGTTTTTTTTTATACAGTGATGCCGTTGTATGTTTATTTTGATTTCTTATGTATTGAGTTTTTTGTGTGTCTTTTTGGGTTTCATTATTTTTTGTTTTGATTTCTAATTTTTTTTCTGGCGAAGGGGTTACCTATTTATTTTTTTCAATCTTTAGATTTTATTTATTTTGTTCTTTTGCTTCAAATTGATTGTGTTGTAGAATTATTGAGTTTTATATTACTTTTTTGTGATTTAATTGGGGATTTTTTTGGTTGTTGGTTTTTGCTTTTTCGATTGTGAAATTCATTCACTTTCTTTGGAGTGTCTACTTATTTGTTTATATTATTCAGATATGCCGGTAGCCTAAGGTGCTTTTTATTTGTTGTTGTGTTTTGTTTTTGAATCATACGATCTGTTGCTTTTAATGTTCATAGCTTTTTTTCTAGTATGTTTTATTTTTGAATCAGTGTTTTCTTCGTTTTTTTGATAACGCTACTTTTCACTTTTTTTTTAAATATATATATTTTTGTGTTATCTGTTTTTTGGTGTGTTTTACAGATGCCCTTTTGTATCTTCATTAGGCTTTGGCGTTGTGATTTGTTGTGTTTTGTTTTTTGTGTGCCTTTGTGTTTGAGGTTAAAATTTTATCATCTCTGTTCTGTGTTGTTGTATTTCTTATTGTTATCTATTGAACTTCATGGCCACCATAGTCAGGGCAGTAGAGGGAGATGAACAGGGAGCTGCTAGCGTGTTGCTAACACGGGTAAAATTATTCAGTGGGGACTGCTCACATAAATGGGCCCAGACGTATAAAAGTAACAGCGGTTTAGTGAGGCCATTTCTCTAAAACCAGAGCCCAGACGGGGGAATAAAACCGCTCAATTCTTCCTGGGTCATGCATGGGAACGGTCGCCTTTTAAATTAGCCAGTAAACTGTGTAAAGCCGCATCATTATTTGCTACAAAATGGCCTCATTTACAGCCGAGTCAGTGAGGAAGTATTGTTCTGCTGCCCCTATCCTCCTAACATTTATCATTGTGAGACGCTTTCTCACACTCTGATTACTCTGCGTATAGTTTTACAGATTTTATTTCACATATTGGAGATGCACTCATGAGTGGAATTTGTTTTGCTTCGGTTAAATGTCAAAGGAGCCTCGCTGTCAGGGGAAAGACGGCCGCGGAGACGCTCACTCTCATTGTGCCCAGATGAGAAAGAAAAAGGAGCCGTGTGTGGGAGGCTAGTGCTTCACTCCCTTCCTGAGCCACAGCATTCTTGATGGAGGTGATGAACCCACGTAGTGATGACATTCAGTCTAAGTGTGTGTTCTGCACGCCTGGGGTGTTATGTTTTGTCTTTGACAATATGGAGTAAGAGGAAGTGGAGACCAGCTCGAGGGACATGGAAATATGACCAAACACACAAAGACAATGGGGGTCAAGTGCTCTCTTTTTGAGTAGCACATAGCTGTAGCCCTGAAGCAAAAGACCCTGGTGAGACCAAACCTCTCATGTGATGAAAGTGACACACACAAGGATCAGACAAATGTAAAAGTGTGATACTGTAACCTTGAGGTGCAGCTGGATCCACTTGATTTAATATCTGTAATCAGACTGATCCACCATGCCAAGCTCCAGTCTACTTGTGAGTGTGCCAAAGTGATACAGCCCCATCAGAAGAAGTGGGAGCTACGAGTGAGACGGCAACAGGAAGTGACTACTCACACAGAGATTAGCATTGATGCTAACAGCTTCAGCAGCAGTTTTACAAGATTAGGACAGCAGTTCTTTATTAAATGAAAAACATCACAAAAATGAAAGCACGAATCGATAGAAAAGATATTTTCATTCCATTTGTAACACATATAAGCATATAGGTGTAAGTCTGTGCTAAGACGTAGCTCAGGTTTTGTATTTTACACTGCAGCCGTTGCGCCTGCCTTCTTTATTATATTGCCCGTTAGTGAATGTGATAGCCATAGTGATCCCCCAATCCCATGGCAAACAATCTTTTTAAAGTTTCTACCCACTCCTAAACACTTTCTACAAGTTGTTGCCCATATGGGTGAGTGCGATACAGCTGTCATCTGGTGTGTCAGGTTAATCACGTTGTGGCATCTTAAAAATATTGTAACGTGTTGACGATGCCAAGCATCTGTTAGTGAAATTGTCTGATTCCAGGACAGATCATGTTTTGTTTTTTCTTGTAAGTACTGGTTCAGTGTTTGGATAGGAAATACAAGGATGACTGATTAATAAATAACGTGATGATTCATTCAATCATGTACCCATTTAAGTGACTTAGCGACACGGTTAGTGATAGACTCATATCATATCCTGTCTCAGTGTTTATGAGGGGTGTGGTCAATCTGCCCCTGCCCCCCACTGAAATTTTGATTGGCTACCTGCAGTGACAATTACAAATTCTACAGTGTGACTGGTTATTTGCTTTGTGTTGCCATGGTAGAGATTTTGGTCACTAAGTGCTAGTTTTCAATAGGTGCGTTTCCATTACCCTTGGAAATGCGCAAAATGTAAATAGTGCAATAAAAAACTGGTAATAGAAACACCTGAATTTCGGAAAAGCACTAAAATATTGCAAAAAAGTTTTTACGCTTTCATGAGGTGGTTTTTCAGACGTTTCGATATTCAAATATATCACAAAAGCGCAATGGATACAGTTTTCCGCAATAATACGTCACAGGACGTGACTACCTGGTCACATGATCACTTCTCTCGGAGTAAACATGGCGCAGTACATTTGGACAGAAGAGGAGATGGAGACTTTTCTTGCCATTATTCTCGAGAAAAACACAAGTGCCATACTAAACAGCAAACAACAGAGCCACAACATCGATGTAAACATAACAATACCTACACGCAACAGGTTTTGGGCGTCCATCTTTCTGCAGTGAAATCTTGCAGGATGATATTTCACAAGAGTTACGACGCTCCTGCCTAGAACAACCTTCAATGGAACCACGTTCAAATATACTTTGTCGAAATTTTAGGAATATCGCTTTTATTTTGTGAAAAACTGTAATGGAAACCCAGCTACTGAGACAGTAATTAAGTATATAAGGAAAGGATATAAAACATAAAAAACAAAATAACTTTTGAAGGCATGAAATTCTTTATTTTTAAATATCCTGATGCCGTTTGATATGGTGCAGCTATACATGTGTACATTTTGCCGCTATTGCAGCCAATATCTAGGAAATTTGGATAAAAATGTCACAACCCAAAAGCTCAATCTCAAAAACTGATATTTAACTTTCCATGCCAATATTGCACCAACAATATTCATCCCTACTATGGCAGCATCCTAGTCCTGTTAGCCTTTTCAGCCACCCATGTGTTTAAAACCTCAGTGTCTTTTTTGAAAGCCTGTAAAGTATTTGGATCAGCAGATCAGCTTGGTGGTAAAAGCAGCCTTTTTCTGAGTTCAGACGAACATGCTCTGCTTAGAGCTGTCTTATCAACACACCAGATGTTCTTGAATGTTCCACAGCCCAGGCAGGAAACATTAGGTGAAGGAATCTTTGCTGTGGTTGCCCCCATTTTGTGGAGCAGTCTGACTGTGAACATCGAAACTGTTCATTGAAAATGTGAAGCCTAAGACTCACCACTTTTCACTGGCTCCTAAAGGAGGGTCACCATGACATTTTGTAATGCTTCTGTTGTGTGCTGTTATGTTGTGTTTTCATCCATGGGAGTAAACATCAGCTTGACTTTACAGTAGAGGATTTGTTGTGTCAGGGGCTCCTGTTCTGGGGCTGCAGATGGATTGCACCGCCCTTTCTTCCTCCCCTTGCACCCTAATACCTAACACTGATTCAGGGACGTAGGGATGAGGTCTGTGGCCTTGTGATGTCACTGTACGCCCGCCTCCCTCGGGTGACAGTAATAGGCCTGAAAGTGTCACCAGTTTGAGAATTAATGCAGGTTAAAGGAAACGAATGGAGCGTCTGACCTTTTTTGTTAATCTCCCTCATTTTTCTGCTGCTTCAGGCTGTCTGAAAACATCAGACATATTAGCCCACAGTGGCATTAGTGCACACTCAGACGCTTGAAGCATTCAATTAATGTAAAAGTAATAATGTGTGACATTTGCTGCTAATTTTGCTGCTCTGTTTGGAGCGGTGTCGGAGTGTTTGCTGAATTCTCTGATGTAAACACACTGTGACAAGAGGGTCTGGAGTTGAAGTGCAAAACAAAACAAGCTCATTACAGATACACTTACAACAGGATGGAACTTTATGCGGTAAAACTGTCTACAAATTTATGAGGTAAAGTGATTATTAATTAACTGGTAATAAATCATCATGAATATAGCAGTGTCCATATTCCTTTATACAAGCATGAGGGCTTTTAGCATCAATATGCTACTTTCCTTGAGGGCAAGGTCTAAAAAATATTGATTAATGTGTTATCATATTGTGCCAGCTGTAGCCTAAGTGAGGTAAAAATGTGATATTTGGTCTGAATTTTGACTTGTGCCCCTTCTTCCAGCCAAAGTCAGCAAAATGCCTGATTATCTCATGGTCCGAAAGACAAGCCTGCCTGCTTATCTTGTGGTGTGACGCACGTTAGGGTTCATTTAATTCTCATAGAAAAGGATCAGGGACAGCTTTATTCAATACTTTAGATATTTTATTTATTTCAAACCAAACAAATTATTTCTCATACAAAAAAAAGACAACATAAAAACAATCACAGGACACCATACAACCATAAAGCCAACAGACAAAAACTACAACAACACAACAACAATTTAAATTTTATCAAGTCAAAAAATTTTAATGCAGATGCCTTTAAAAAGAGTATATTGGTGTGATCATGGATCCTTGCATTAAATACCGTTCTTATAGCTCTTTTTTGGAGAATGTATAGAGGCAACAAGTCGGTTTTGTAAGTATTACCCCAAACTTCCACACAGTAACTCAGATAAGGCAAAACAAAAGAATAATATAAAATAAGTAGAGACTGTTGATTGAGTATAGACCTAGATCGCCTCATGACATCCACACTCTTTGCGATCTCGGAGCAAACATGGCCAATATGGGGTTTCCAGCAGATTTTTTCATCAATAATCACACCTAAAAATGTAGTATGGTCCACTCTTTCAATGGTTACATTATCAATAGTTATTTGAACCTACCAAAAAGCAAAATTTTTGTTTTGTTCAAATTTAGTGACAATTTGTTTGAGTCAAACCAATCTTTCAATTTATTCAATTCCTGTGTGATTTCTTTTAAAAGCTGCTGTAAATCCTCACCAGAACATATCATGTTGGTATCATCTGCGAAAAGTACAAATTTCATATTTCTTGATACCTTACAAATATCATTAATGTACAAAATGAAAAGGATTGGCCCCAGTATTGACCCTTGTGGTACACCACATGTGATGTCTCTTTTCTTAGAAATATAATTGCCAACCTGGACAGACTGTTTTCTATTAGCTAGATAACTTCTCAGCCAGCTTTCTACTCACGGGGCTATTTTTCTGCTCTCACAGTGCTCTAATCTAAGGACACTATTGTGCCTTTGAATGGCTAACTTCACTTACAAACAAACATAACAGTAACATCCGTTATTCAATCATTTTTGACTCCCTAATTTTAATTTTTCTGGTATTAAGGAAAGCCCTAAGATCTTTGCCTAAATGACTTGATGTTAATGTTTTATAGAGTTTTATTATTATTATTACAATTTTATGTTAAAAAGAACTACTCTGGTTTTGTATGCTTACTAAAAATGCATTAAAAAAAGAAGAGCATAATTTTTAATTCATACAGACAAAACAATGTGTTAACACTCTCAGTTTGGTAAAGGCAATTAAAAAAATCCCCCCTTTGGCAGTAGGATATTTTCATTATTTCTTGCTAATATCTGACATTTACAAACACCTTATTACTTATAAGCTGAAAATTAATTAGTGGAACAAATGAAAATATTTCTCAGAAAGTGTAGCAGCATAATTTAAGCTTCAGTGCCTCAGGAGATGTTTTAATGTCATCATAGTATGAAGCTAAAACCATCAATGACTCAGTGATGGCGTGTCTCTTAATCAATACCATAACTGGATGTGAAAATTCAGCAGAAGCAAAAGTTGAAATTCAACTTTTGAGAAATTCAAACTGTTTCAGTCTGGCTGATAAACTGAGCCCGAGGTGTCAGTGCCGGTTTCAGTGAGTCCTGAGAGACACCTGCGTTAGACTGAATGGGTAAACCGAGAGCTGTCAGTTGTTGTATAAACACTGAGGGCAGATGGAGAAAACAGCCTTTAACAGCCACAACTGTGAAACTGGAGGAGCTGCAGAGGTATTTTCTCACTCTTTAGGGGTTAAGGGGTTTAAGGTTTTGCACAGGAACCGAATGTAAAGGGGTTAAATTATCTTTAACCCTAAAAAGCCAGTTGTATCGTATTTGATACATACTTTTATAATACCTCTATCTACTCAATATGATCAACAAATTGCAAAAAAAAAAACCCATCCAAATACAATCAGATAAATGATAAAAATGTCCTCAAATGGATTATCAGTTGCCAAAAACACCTAATGTATCAAATGAGATACAAAAAAACGATATGTTGAATTGTATGGACATTTTGATTTTTATGGATTTTAGCAGAAAGTGAAACAAACATTTAAAAATAGAATTTTCTGGCTATAATCCATGGTCTTGGGCTTTAAAGGGTTAAAAAACTTTAAAAAAATGTGAAATAATTAACGCATAATCGTGGTACAAACAGGTATTAATGGAGAAGCAGATGAGCTTAAAAAGAAAGAGAGACAATAGATAAATTAAATATAGGCTAAATAAATATAAATATACTTTTTTCTGTTTCAATGCATGTTTGGGGACTGAGGGATGGCTGGTCCCATAACCAATGTTTAGAAGTTGATTTGGTAGCTGGAGAGCAGCCAGCAGCCAAAGTGTGCCTGAGCAAGGGACTGAACCCCAAAGCTGATCAGAGGTGCTTCTTCAGTAGCAGTAGGCCATCACTCTGACATCTTTCCGTTACTGCATGATCTTAGGACCTGTTTGTGCATGTACATTTTTATTTCAGCCCATGTATGCATAGCATGCTTCAACAACAAAATGTAAAGAGTTGAATTTCCCATGAGGAATTAATGAAGTATATCCTTATCATCCGCATTATGTTATTCAGGCACTAAGAACAAAACTGTATTTCAGTGGAGCAATATCAGATTTTAAGAATCAGATGTTGGGCCTAATGCCTTCAAAAGTAAGAACTGGGGGCAGACATTAGCTCAGTTGGTAGAGCGTCCGCCCCATGTACGGGGGCTGCCAACCCCCAGCAGCGGCTGCTGGTTCGATTCTTGGCCTCAGCCCTGTGCTGCATGTCATCCCCCCTCTCTTCACCCGCTTTCCTATTAATCTTCAGCTGTCCTATACAATAAAGGCCATAAAAGCCCCAAAAATAACTTAAAAAAAAAAAAAAAAAGGAAGAACTGACATGAACAAGAAAAAGCACTCCAAGAGCGCAGACATAGCTTTTCTGCTCCAATTGAATGGCTGAGTCTCCGCTCATGTCTGTCCATGTGGAGAACTCCTCAGCTGGCACTGTAAGGGAAGCTGGGTAATGTAGTGACATATGTTTGACAACAATGACGTCAGTTTTCAAATAAACTACAATTACCAAAATGTCGTAAAGGGGGCAGAGCCCTTACAGCAGCTGAGGAGAAATTAATGGGACTTGCCATTAAAACTTCAGTGATATTTGTGATGTCAAACTCAAACTTAAAATTACCCTAATTATACAGGCATACAATATATATATGTGTATATATATATATATATATATATATATATATATATATATATATATATACATATATATATATATACATATATATATATATATATATATATATATATATATACATATATATATATATATATACATACATATATGATTCTGTACATTTTGAAGTGAATCCATGAAGTGATGTTAGAGATATGTTTTTTTTTAAATGCAGTCAAATTTTAAGTTGTAGGATTCTTCACAAAGTTTGGGATTTTTTTGCATCCAGACAAATATGCTGATCAGCACCAAAATGTAATGACCTCCTCATGGACCAAACCACAACTCTGGTAAAATTTCATGTAGATGCCACTTCTTACTTAATCTTGCTAACAGACAAACAAACAAACAAACAGGCAAAAACATAACCTCCTTGGTAGAGGTATTAACTAAAATTACCACAGATTTTTTATTTTTTTTTATAAAGTGGGGTCTCTTCATTTAAGAGGAAAGGATATGGTATGCAGCATCAGGACTTCTACTCCTCTATACAGTGCCAGTAGCTGCCTTAAAACGTATAGTCCCACTTAATAGACCTCCTAATATGGCTTCCTGCCATTATTTCAACAGTAATTTGCAGGATTGTTGTCAACATGGCACAGACCAATCACCACAGAGCTGAAGGGACCAATCACTACATAGTGTCCTGTTAACCAATCAGAGCGGACTGGGCCCTGGAGGGTTTATGGAGCCTTAAAGGGGCAGAAGCAATAATAGAGCACCTCAGACAGAGACAGAATACAGCTACCAGGGGTGCTCAAAATATGAAAAAAAGGATTCAAACTTTATTGACCATGAACAAGCCCTTACAGAAATCAAATATTAATATCCAACCCTAAATGTGATTTAGCATGTTGTTTCTGGATTTGTGAGTTCTGATTGAGTCCAGAGATTAGCGAGTCTTTGAAGCAACAGTCAACAAATTTTACATTCTGATTATTTTTTTCACTTTAAAAAGGATTAAAGACTGTGACTTAGAAAGCCAGATTGACAAAAGACGAAAAACAAAAGAATCATTGATTGTTGAATGTATTTGATTGATTGATGGTTGTTCCCTGAGGTTTTTTTACAGAGTGAAAACAGAAGCCTGTGTTCAAAAACATTATTAGAATAAAATAACCGGCAGTTTTGTCAACACAAACCCACAGCCCATCATTTCAGCCCCGAGCTGAATTTGATGGTTTTCTCCTCTGGATAGCTTAGAGACCAAACACACGTTAATACAATCAAAACAATGTGCGAAATGAATCTAAAGAATGAAAACTTGTGCTCTCTGAACCCTCGCTAAGACTCAGCTTGTAATGAAGCGAGCCGCCCTGGGCTGAGCGAAGAAAGAAAACAATTAATGCAAGAGTGAGAATTATTTTCAAAGGGGTTTTATATTTACAGGAAATATATACAAGGTTATTAGGTCGTAATATGGGAGCAGAAATACTGTGCAAAAATAATCACGAGTTTTAATCTCCCTGAATACTTCGAGGGCTCTCTTAAAAGTTGATTTATGCTGGCAGCCATTACAGAAACTAGACGACCACATACTGAAAAATGATTAAAAATCTTTGAGGTTACTTCATACCCCAGGACAGCATCTACACTAATTAGCCTGTTGTAAAGGATCATTAATATTTTTGACACGGCGCTCATTATTCCTGGATTACATTTGCATTAACAAGGTAAAAACTCAAATCTCCCCCTCTGGACATTCTTGATTTTAGCTCAACATGCTCCAATAATAATCATCATTAATGATAAATATGCTTATTTAATTTAACGCTACAGCTTTGATGATAAACTTGATAAATCTAAAAGAGTCCAGTGAGACTTTTAGACCGACTAGACCAGTGCACAAGGAGAAAAAAAAAAATTCAACTCAGCATCTGTTAACACTCGTGGCAGCCCGGCTTCCTGGACTCCGAGCCCCCCCGCCTACCCTTATTCGCTCCTGACTATACTTTTAGAATTATGGGACGGCCTGATGAGTAGTCGTGTCAAGTTGGAGAGGTCCTTGGCGAGAGGCCTTGGGCACTGCTGCAAGACTATCAGAGTGTGGAGTCATTAGAAATCCCTCATTCTCGCTCCGCTGTGTAAACGGCCCAGCGGCCTCCATCCGCGAACGCACCCCGAGGAAGGATCGCCTCCGCCGGGCTGAAATTGGATCGCACACAGAGGAAGGGAGCTGTGGGAGACGAGAAAATAGAAGTTATGTGCTCGTGTTTATTGGCCTGGCTGCAGTGATCACGAAAATGTTTCAAGGGAGAGAAGCGTTCGGGGGATTTTTCACTGAAGTGTGGACAGCAGAGGAGAGACAAAAAGGCCTCTCGGAAAGTTTTGAGCTATACCGAGACGAGAACTGAGACCTAAAGACTGGCCATGCATCTTTTATTTTGCTGTGCTAAACAACTATGAATAGAGGCTAAGTCATTTTATGTGAATTAAATTAAGTCAACAGAGGTAAAGGCAGATCAAATGTACAAGGTCAGGCAAATGCACTCAACATAAAAATCAATCTTCATTTCACATTAATAACAACAGTTCAATAAACACATTGTGCAATAATTCTAAATAAATTAATGAATAAATATGATAGTTCTTAATCAATAGAATTAATTTATTTGCTTCATTAACTTCTCATTAGTCCTTAAATGTCAATCATACTTTGAAAAGCAACAGCACAGACGTTCAAGATTAAAATGGAATTAAATTTGGTAAATAAAATAATTTCTTCATTTATATTTATCAAAATGCCTTTGATGTATTTAATGATGCTTCTCATGGGATGTTGATCATGGCAGGAAGAAGAAAAAGATTGTGGTGGTGAATGTGAATCCAGAATTTCTTTAAAGATTTGTTTGCTTATAACTCAGAAAGCTCTGAACAACATTCAACTAAATATTAAGGAAAAGTTTGTCATGGCATAAGGAAGAAGTGGTTAAATTTTGGTGGTGATATGGATGAATCTGAATGTGAGTCTAGATTTTTTTTAAGGGTTTGTTTCCATTTTGAAGCACTTCTCAATTTTTGCTCTAATAATTCGAAAGGTTCACAAAAATATTTGATTACATTTTGTGAAAAAGTTGATCATGGCAGAAGATTGAAGTGATAAAATTAAGGTGGTGATCCAAATCCAAATATGGGTCTAGGAATTTCTTTATGGATTTGTTAATACAGATAGGCTGCTTTTCCACACTTTTGCTAATAACTCAGAAAGTTCTGGACAATTTTTTTGTAAATTTTATGGAGAAGTTTGTCATGTCACAAGGATGAAGTGACTTGAGTTTGGTGGTGATCTGAATCTGAATGCAGGGCTAGGACTTTTTAAAGGACTAGTTAACATTGCAATTTTGCTATTTACTCAAATGTTTTTCATATGATCAATCAAGATCATATTTCATGAATACATTCATTAATTAAAAAAATAATTGAACCCGCTAAGGCCCATGACCATATATTATAGCCAGAAAATTCTACTTTTTGGAGCTGAAATTTTTTTTTTCACTTTCTGCTAAATACCATAAAAATCAAAATGTCCATAAAATTCAACATATCGATTTTTTGTATCTCATTTGATACATTAGGAGTTTTTGGCAATCGATAATCCATTAGAGGATATTTTTATCATTTATCTGATTGTATTCAGATGTTTTTTTTGGAATTTGTTGATCATATTGAGTAGATAGAGGTATTATAAAAGTATGTATACAATTGGCTTTATAGGGTTAAAAAGTTTGTCAAGAAAAAAGTGCTTAGATTATGGTGGTGATCTGAATCCAAAAAATGATTTAGGAATTTCTTTATGGATTTGTTTTCATGTTAAGATAGGGCACTTTTCAAAATGTTTGCTAATAACTCAAAATATTCACAATAAATGTTGATTTAACTTTGCCGAAAAAGCTGGTCAAGGCACAAAAAAGAAGTGATTTCCATTTTGTTGATGATTTGAATCCAGATGTGGACCCAGGGATTTTGTTTAAAGATTTTTTTTACCATCTCACAATAAGCCCGTTTTCAACATCCACAATCAGCAACAACTTTGCAAAGAACGTCAGAAATGCCTTGATGGAGGATTGTGTTCTCGGAGCACTTCAACTTAAAAGCTGAGTTGATACCACAGCATGACGAGGATAGACTCTTGACCTCTGAATGGTCAGGGTATTGCCCCAAAATCCAATCAAATCCACATTATTTACAAAGCTTGATTTTACTGACAATGACCTTTACCAAAGTGCGGCACAGTGACAATAATCAGAAAATAATAACAAAGTAAAGTAAAGTAGGTACTTTACCAAACAATAAAACAAGTACAAAACACTTATCAAACACATTAAAAATTGAGAGCAACATGGACATGAAATGACTTGCAATGTGGTCTCAGGCTGGTCTCAAACTTACCCCAGATTCCAAAACTCTGCAACCCACAACCCTCATTGGTGCAGCCCCTGATACTTTAGACCCCCAGAGACTCCAAAGGCACATGTGTGCACAAAGCCTGGCACACTCACTACTAAAAGGTTTTTCTGAACACTGACAGAAGATTAACACAAAGAGGAAAACACCCTCGAACCAGTTTATTGGTCTAAACAAACACACATCCGATTCAGTTCAACAAAACCCAACTTTGGGATAAACCAGGCATTTGTAACATTTTCTGCCTAACAATCTTCAACACTTTCCATTGTTCCAGTGTTAAAAACATAAACCCAGCTTTACAAAACATGAACTATCCTTAACATGACACACATCTACATACTGACAATGAAAATATCTTTTACAGTTATAAAAGCACAAATGCTTGTTCTATGTTTTTCCACGAGTTCGTGAATATTTGCATGGCAAGTGTGATGCCACATTTAGACGTAACTGTGTAACAAACATCCCCAAAATTTTAACAGACACAGACTGCAACAAGAACAGATATACTTTGGTTGTATGCCAATAGAAGAAGAGGAAATTGTGAGCTTTGAGGAATTGTGTTGACAGAAATGAGGAAATATGAACACCAATACAACTCTTCAATGAAAGATTGCAATAACTTGGGCAAACACAGCAACTGCTCTTCTTGGTTCTCCATTTTGAAAATGTTCTTCTTCTTTGTCGTAACTGGTATCTTCTGGTATTTCTGCCTCGACCATGCTATAGATGAGGCTTTTTTAAGTCCCTAGGTTTTGGGTGAATAAACGTTTACAGCAATGTAAGAACCACACAGAAGATATACTCCAAAGTTTTCTGAGTTATAATGTCACAACAGTTTATGGCTGAACGTCCATCTGTGCAAAGCCATCCATGAAAAGCATAGCCAAGCCTCAGGTCTTTGTTAGTTGTTCCACTATTTAAAACCTTAGCCAAGGAGGTCCGATTTTACCTGCATTTGTCTGTTTATTAGAAACATTACGGGGAAAATTTATGGATGAAATTGTCAAGAGAGAGATGACCCATCATAAAAATTATTTGATATTGGTGGTAATCCAGACAACTGTCATAAGTGAATGATCAATTTTACTTTTACATTTTAATTAAAAACTATTAGTTTTTAATTCAAATGACATCAACACGGTTCTAAGTGCTAGGGATAGTTTTACAGTAGCCTTGCAGTGCAGACGGACCTGCTTGAAATCATGCAGATCCATGTCAAGTCTCAGGGGCCATTTACACAAGGCCGAATACAGTCAAATCCAATACGTTTTCATTGCATTTGCCCTTGTGTTTACATGGGAACAGTATACGGAGTGCTCGAATCAGGAAACTTTTGAAAGTAGTGTCCAGAGTGGGGAGTTTTCAAGACATTCCTCCATGAAGCTCTGTGTAAGCCAGACTGTTTCAGGGTGAAACACTGATGTCACCTCATGCGTGATACTCTTTCACATGAAGGCTGCACCTGCATACCAGGAACAACAACAGCTCCGGCTGTCTACGTGTGTGCCGCTTACCGTGCTCGGTTTGTTATCCGGACAAAACTACCCAGACAGATTGTTGTCCAAACAGATTTGTTGTCTAGAAAAGAAACTCCTGTCTTTGTGTGTACACTCACCATTATTGTTTGATAAGTTTTTCTTCTTCATACGTGTATTGTAGCAGCACTACCTCTCTGCAAACCTACATCGCCATCTACTGAACCAGCATGCACACTACATTTTCATTTGTTTCCAGCATCTCTGTCTGAACACCAATCAACTTTGAATACCCAAAGGAAAAACTTTGCGTTTTAAGTCACAGAGTCTCTGTGTAAACATAGCATAAGTGGCAAATGATCTGTGTGGTATAATTTAACATAAGATGATGATCTAAGAACTAAGTTTAAGCTAACAGCTAACAACAGAAACTGGCTGCTATGTCATACTGTGGCTTGATATGGATTGGTGATGAGTGTGTCCAATCACCAGCTGCAGTTGATTTTGGACGTTCTGCCCTCTGAAAACATTATCTATTGGCTCTTCTCGAGATTGACTAGTGAAATTCACCTGTGGTGGATATATGGAACAGTCCAGCTGGCATGTAAGATTTGATAACAGTTGAGATGTGCAATATTATCTGATCAATATTAGCAGATTTTGGCCTAATAAGTTAATAAGAGTATTGGCCAATATCAACGTTTTTACTGATATTTGCAGCAGATACTGTATAATAGCCATCCATCAGATGTATTATTGGTAAAATACAAATGTACCCTGATGCTTTGCCGTATTATCACTGCATGGGTACACTTAAAAATCAAGACTTTTAATTTTTCAATAATTAATTGTTGTTTCAAATAGACCGTCACATTGGATGTTAAAAGTCGATTTTTATAAAGTAAAGACTGTGTGCTCTTGACAAAAAAAAATATTAGTATCTGTTTTTCTTTAACTGATGGATACATTTATAATCAGGGCCTGTTGACTTGTCACTTGTCCGCATGGAAAAGCAGCACATTTTACCTTTTTTTTTTTTTAAAGTTGTTTGCTCTGTCATGAGTAAAAACAAGCTGCCTTGCCGGGCGAGGAGGAGTGTTCTTGTGTCAACAATCCATTTAGTTTCTCTGTTCTGTGTTTACTGTCACCATGGGGTAAATGTGGACATTGGTCAGACAAATATCATCTTTTGTCTAGAGTGTCAAACCACCAAGCACTTAAAGCTTGGAAACAGAAGCAGAGCACTATATTTACCACAGTAAAAAAAGAGAATGTTGGTTCCTTTACCTCCCAGGAGCCAGACTCGCTCAGAAACAAATCCTTTAACAATAAACGTCTTATTTAATCCATCATTTGCTCTAACACATGTTTTATGCCTTTACTTGACTGCTTAAAACCACATTATATATCAAACTTAAATACATTTGGATATGAAGAAAGTCTGGGTAATTGCTTTTCACTTATAGTTCCAGCATACCTCTCTGCTAGAGGAACTGAATCTATCGTAAAAATGCTCTGTAATGGAAGAAGTGAAAATCGTGCTCATTAAACAAAATAATGAGCCGTGAGTTGAAGTCACATGAGGAACTAAACACAATGCATGTGTTGTTGAAGAACCGTGGTATAAGTAAGTCAAGGGAGCCATTCTCTTTATGTTCCCAGAGCCGATTTTAATGGATTTTTTCGTACCGACAGGATCTTGTGACTTCCGGGATGTGAGGTGAAAAGCTGCAGCGGAACAGACAGTAAAAGCTTCTGGCTTCGGCAAACACAAGACAGAGCTTTTAAGACCCTTTCCTTTAAAAATACCATGTTGGGGGTTGAAAAAGAAGTATTATCAACTTGTCTCCGCATGGACCTGTACTCTTTTTTTGGCCCGGTGACACAGAATGAGTAATGCAGCACTTAGCCTCAGTAGTACCTGAGTGGGTCTGTGTTTAACACGGACTGTCTGTGTCGTGTGACGAGTGTGAGCAGCAGTTCAGGGTGAAAAAATAGCATGGAGGCTTTTTGTTGGGGAGAGTGATGTGAGCTAATTGAGGTGGATGAGGAAGTGTGAGAGGTTTTCATTGGAGAAAGCCAGGGAAAGGACTCCAAAAGAGAGGGGTACCTAATGGTGTTTGTTGTAAAAGTCTGTCAAAAAGCCTTTTCATTTATTTCCACCATGCTGAAGGAGTAGTGGTTTATACTCCAGGCTGGCTGCTGTTTGTTCTCTTTTGCACCCTTACTTGGCAGGGGAAGCAGCAAAGGAAGTAAAACAGCCTCTCTTCTTCTTTTTTCTATTACCTGAATCGACCATTAAAAACAGTTGGCCTCATTCACAAACAATTATTAGGAGGAACTTTGTTCTGTGAACTCTCTAAATACTAAATCGAAGATTGTGTTCCCACTCTTCTTTCTGGCGTTTGAAGGTGCTTTGTTGCAGACCAAAGAAACAACAAGTCAGCCAGCCAGTGGAAGTCTCAGTTTTCTTTCTTGTAAACTAGAGCTGTAGGCTGAAACCAAACAAGAACCAAAAAAAGAAAGGAAGGAAACCAAAGAGGTGAATGCTTGCATTAGTAGCACCAAGATTGCCCATAGGGGGATATGAGGGGAAAGTTTTCTGGGACCCAAAGTCATAGAGGGGCCCCTAAACATCTGTTAAAACATGGTCCATCCCAGTTTTGACCCTAATACTTACCATTATCATTATGTATTATTAAAAACTGTAGTTACCTATTTAAAAATGTGAATTTTCCCACCTGGAAAATGTACAACCTGTATTTTTGTGATGTTAATACTTTAAATGGAACAATTGAATTTAACAGTTATACAGCAGTATTTGGTGTGGTTGGTTATGCTATGCTTTTTTTTTTTGCCAGTTCCCATAAATGAATGTTCCCAGCACTTGATGCACATGTTGATATCATTAATATCTTTTCTTGTTTGTTATTTTGTTTTGCATTTATTTTATTTTTGGACCAATTACTCCTTTATTGAAATGGCAGTGCAGTGGATAGAGCTGAAAGTTGGGGGTGGGTTATAACATGCTAGCCACCTTTTAACCAGACAAACCACTTCTAAGGACCACAGCCTGGGAGGACACCACGCCCCCGGCCTGGGTCTCAGGGGGGCCCGCTTTTGGGCTGGGTCTCACAATGACGAACTCCAGTTACTGTCGGGCCCCCCCGTGTACAGTAACCAGATTACTCTGACGTAGAAGATCATTTCATTTAACATAATTATTTATATGTATATGTACTGGGCTTACATAGGTTGGCCCAGTCAGGCTCGAGTCAGAGAGGCACAAACTTAGTTTTGTCAGCTACTTCTGATGTTTCGTAGTTTGTCTGAGAGCAGATCAGACAGGAGCAGACTGTTCTCTGACTGACGCTGTATCGTAGAAACATACTGCAGCGCGTAAATGCGCACGGATGAGATGGACAGCGGTGGATCATCAGTGTCTCTGCGTCCTGTAAACTGTTATTTTAGCCTGATTAATCCATTCAGAAAGTTGGCACAGTGTTAATAAACCAAGTTTATCAGATATAATAATACAAACGTATGATTCGTTCACGTTTATCGTCTACTGTGCGTGTAATGGAGACATCAGTCGATCGCCCCAGCGCTCTCTCACTTTTTCTCATCACTCCTCCCTTTATGCATTGTTTAATCAAGCTTGTAGATGGAAAGACAACTAAAGCTGTTTATCTTAGGGAAAAATCGCATAAACTTTTTAATAATCACATCTGTCATGATTTTTTCCATCTACAGCTGTAGGGTGTTTTGTCCATTGAAGATTATTTGTGTCTTAAGTCACAATAACTTGTCATAGTAATGATTTTATTTGTTACTGGGTTTTTTTCAAATCATTATTATTATTATTATTATTATTATTATTATTATTATTATTTAATTTCATCATATCTATATATCAGCACTCCAAATGCTTGAGTCCATACACTGTGCAGAGCTGATTATGTTTTTTTTTCCAATGTGATATCTCCTACTGAGGCCCCAAATTTGTGGCTGCACCCCGGTCAGTAACTTCTCCTTGCTATACTTTCACATTTGTGGTCATAATGGAACCTTGATAAGTCCTGCCATTGATTTTAGTTACAAGCCTTAGCAGTGGAGGCTACACCATACCACATAGAACCTCTCTGGTGTTCTTGGCACCAAAGCAGACTTTAAAGTTTAACAAAGCAAATGAAAAATGCAACAGTGCTGCAACTTCACTCCTATATCTCAACAAGTCCACCAAACTTTGTGTGAAGCTGACCTAAAACACACAAGAACAATCAATACACACATTTGTCTGCTGATAAGTCATTAAAACTCCCATTGTGTTTTAATTTAGTAAGCAGTTATTTTATTGAATAAGATGAATACACAAAATAATAAAGTAAACTTTTGCTTTCTTTGTGCAGCAGTTGATCCAAACTGAAATTTTAAACCATGTATAAAATATGATAACAATAATACATTAACACCCTGTCATTTGCAACTGCTACATATACCTCCTTGTTTAGGTATGTAAATAACATCTGTGATGTGGTCCATATTTTCACTGTGTAAACTTTAAGAATAAATGCACCATAAGATGTGCTGGACAATTGTTGAAATGGGACAAGTTTTTCAATGTGTTTCCTCCTCTCTCCTCAGATTCAACAACCAGAAAATTAAACCTCATTCCTGGTGACTGCATCATCTGAAGAAGTGAGTGATTTCATCAAATGCTGGCCTTATCACATTGTCTGTTTAAATATAATAGTGCTAAAATAATCGTCCAGTATTTATCTTACTGATGATAAGTTCTCTGAACAAGGTTAAGCAGCATGATATCTGAGAATGAGGACGAAAGCAAGTCTTGAGGCATTTGTCCCTACCAGTTTTGCCAAATTCTTGTGAGGTTTGGACATCAACTAGCGGCCAGAGACGTAGGTTGGACTCCTTCATGACTACTTCCCTGAGATGCATTTTTGGGAACTGTTAGCAGAACTAGGTATCAAATGCTGACATGCTCAGGAGAGCGGAAATAGGGAAGGTGCTGAATGCCACAGGGAGTGGCAGGAGACAGGTTGATGAGGCGAAGTGCCAAACTGGTATATGCTCCCATACCTGACCAAAGAATATTCACTTACGCCAAGGAGGTCATGTTTTTGGCCTTGTATGTGTGTTAGCAAGATTACGCAAAAAATACTGGACGTTTTTTTGCTGAAATTTTCAAGACATGTTAGCCATCTTAAAGGGACTGTGAGAAGTTTCTAAGTAATTTAAAAAAACTCTCACTTTTAGATATATGCCTGATCAAAATACACACCTTAAGATGAGTTTTATAGCATCAAAATAGGTTATCTATGAATGCTATTCCTTAGCTTCGCGGTGGGGTCGCACAGGGCTGGGCTGGCCTGGATCCTCAACTTTGGGGACAAAACAATTAAAACTAGAGCAAATTTATATTATTCGGGCACGTCTTAGAGCACCGGGCTGTAAGTAGAGATATATAGCTGGCTACAGAATTACAATAATAAGTTTTCCAAAAATCACTTGTTGTCACACATCAAAAATTACCGCTACGTAACTAGAAAGAGATACTTTACCTCGTCGCTTTGCATCCTGTAAGTTGTTGAAAAAATAAGTTGTAAAGCAAGGCAGAGTTCTGAGGAAGGTCCGAGCTGCATGCTTTATTAGCATCACAACAAACACACGCTTTGGCTTGGGTCACGTCTTTTGGTGCGTTCCAGTTGTAGTCAGAAGTAGGAATTTATGGGTGCTGAGTAGGAAACTGCAAGTGGATCGCCCCCCGAAGTCGTAATTTCTTACTGGGAACTCGGTGAAACCTCGCCACCCCCGAGTTGACAATCAAAGATGGCATCCCCCAGTTAGAACAGTTATTTAGCTCCTGTAATAATCCATTTATTTGCACTTCTGACTGGGGTGTGTCACACTAGATCAGCTGTATACATAGTATTGTTAGACTTATATTTACAAAAATGCTGCCATAGTGATAATCACATTCTTCATGTGATATCTGTGAACAACAACGCAGGGCGTGCTAACAACAGCTAACAATAGCCTGGTAGATTGGCATGTTTTTTTCCGACTTCAACTGGAACGCTGATAAGTCGGAGATGATGTCACTCCCAGTTCCGAGGTTACTGGAACGCAGCATTACGACAGTCCCCACGAGTGCTCATGGGTAGCAGAGTCTTGTCGCCGGTAATAGATTCTCCTCATAGCACCTTTAAAAATGATTAGATTTTGGTTGTGATCCAGATAACCACCATAAGCAGACAATCTTGTTTGCTCAATAACTGGCAAACTGATAATGATATAAACCTGACTCCAAGTGCTGGGTGTGGGTTTTCAGTGTCAATTAATCATACTATGATGGTTACTTTATCATGGAAATATTGCTTAGAAATGCAACAGCAATATATGAGGTATGTGCAGTTTGTTTCTTTCTTTTGATTTCCTTC